>JABWIB010002600.1:1529-21321 GCA_016617825.1 Platyplectrum ornatum | reverse complement strand
TTTTTTTTTTTTAGCAGGGATTGAATTGCGTGAAGTGTATAGGCGCGTTATTTGATATGCAAATGATCAAATAACGCGAATTTTATACACTTCGCGCGGGATTGAATCGGCCCCATATAGCCTTAAACATTTCATTAACATAGCATTTTCTACATGTCTATATATGTCTAAGGACACAGAAATGTAAATTTCATAACATTGATATTTTATACAAATTTATTCCTGAGATGAGGACACTGATTGTGACAAGACATGGTTTACTTTTTATAGTTACACCAAGTATGTTTATTTTGGGAGAGAGGGTTAGCATTTCTATCATACAATACTATGATATAAAAATCTGTATACTGGTATTGTTATCTATTAATCCAAAAAGATGCCTAGTCCACAGAAGTGTCATTATATAAAATGCATACAGTGCTCCTCTGATTTCAGATATAATCCTCTCTGGTTAACAAGTGAAATGATGTCAATTATAATGGAACTGCATAGTATAGTGAAAGAGTGGGTTTGTTCTCTGGCATTCCTTAGGAGTGGCTTCAAAGTACAATACAAGTAAGCATTTGGTTTCCTCACATAATCTCAGTTTGCAACAACGTTGCAGCTCAGTGATGATTTAAAAATATATAACTTTTACACATTGAACCAAACACAACCAGACTAAGAAAACTCTAAAATGTATAACAGTAATAACAAACTGTATTAATGTCATTAATCTTTACAAAGTAATCATGTAACATGCAGAGAAGAAACACATAATTGAATCTGGTACTCCTTCAAAGGGTCACCCTTGAAACATTGCTTTTATGATATTAATTATAACAGTTTGATCTGGAACAAACGAGTTGAATCATATGATTATTTCTGTGTAAGATACAATTCTTGTAACAATTTAGTACTGTTACAATATAGTATATGCAAAGTTGTGACAAAACATCGAGTCACATGAGTATGCAGTTTCTGAGAATCCTCTTGTTGTTCGACCATAGGAAGTGAATGCTCAAAGCACAATAAATGTTGAATATCCATAGTCCAGCAGATTCATGAAGTTATATTAAAAAATTGTCATTCGCCCTGATTTTATATTACAACCTCATATGACATGGTTTTACACCGTATGAAGAACAGCGGGAGATGTCAGAGATGATCAGCAACAATTTGTAAAAAGCTCACCCTTATGACCTTATCTGCTGGGGTTAGGAATAAATAGGATTGTATATTTTCCTATAGATTTCTTATGGATTCAACTGTCCTGCATAATGATAAAAGCCAAAAGTAGACTTAATAATGCTGCAGCCACTGCTCCAGTCAGCAGAACCCTGTGGAATACCTGGGGAGATAGGAATGTCAGAGGTCAGACACACAACTACAGAATAGTAAAGAACCATATATATTACATATGTTTGATATATATGTATTATCAGTGCTCCTTCTGCGCTTTTACCAAACATAAGGAATTTAGTATTCACAATTTGAATGTTAATGCTAAACATTATGGAATAAAGGGAATGAAAACTTTACAATAGCCATGCCAGGCTTAAGTTTAGGTTTATTTAGATCAGGGATTTATTAAGCAAATAGTAGAATTCACAAACAGACACTGACAGGTTGCATGATAAGCCGATAATTTGTACATGCCATTTATTTCCAGGCAATTCAAAGTTATCTAGGGTCCATACACCACACTTGAATGTCCCCACAGGCCCATTTGGAGCAGTCTATGTGGAGAAAGGAATGATCTGTTATGCAGTATAAACTGTATATTTGATACCTCGGGGAGGGAGTTGCTACCTTGCCATTAACCAATGACTGCCCCAATGTAGACCTTCCACCTCCCCCTCAAAATGAAAGGGTTGCAAAAATTCAGCCATTTCCTTATGGGAGGAAGAAAAAAGTTTGGTACTGTGTTAGCCAGTTGAAAAAAAATGAGGAAAACAAAAATAGCTATCTCGCGAATATGATACCTTTTATTGGCTAACAGAAATAAAATCAATGATGTTAAAATGCAAGCTTTCAGGTCTCTTCATCAGGCATTGTATAAAAATACATCTTGGAGGAAATATGTGTTCAGCTTGCTGCCTTGTCAGCAGCATAACCATGGGGGAGTCCCGAAGCATATCTATAAAATGGACACACTGGAGTTACAATTCCTCCCCTAGTTGTTAAAGTGTTTTCAGTTCGCACTCCAAATACAATTGTCCCAACAAGACAAGCCCAGTGACAGACACTCCAGCTCCTAGAGGGGGCGCTGTGAGGGGAGGGGGGTGTTGTGAGGAGAGGGGAGGCAGGCAGTGCCTCCCAAAGTAAAATGTTCTGATATAAATACATAACACCTCTTTTTTTATTTGGATTTCAATCCAGCAAATGCACCCTACTTTTTGTTTTGCTCTTTAACATAATATTTTTGCCCGGAGGCATCAACTAGTTAATAGTGATTATTTCCAAATCATTTATTTGTCAGTTGAATAAACTAGTTTTTTTTTATACTAAATGTGGATTTTTCCAATATATACATACGTGGTAGGTGACATAAAAACAGCTAAATAAATAACAGCTAATTATGATTCTACAGGAGAGACACATAACTTACCCTTGTTTTTGTAGTACGACGAATAAGCGGATTTAAGTCATCTCTAAGCTTAAGATGAGCTTTGGGTTTAGGTCTCCCTGGGGATTTGGTGGTTTCAGGCTGTCCTTTTTGTCTCCTTACTAGCTTGGAAAGCTCTGCGTGAATAGCCTGAGTGGAGACAAGTCATTCTGTTAGCTTAACTCATTGTGGTAGTCAGAGTGTCTGTCTCTTCTTTGGCAACTGAACATAGCATGTTTGAGTTTTGATGTGTACAGAGGTGAGTTTAATACCACATTCGCCCACGAATAGTTAAGAACTTTCCATAATACTTTGTGCTGTTAGTGTTCAGATGTTTGTATATGCTATGTTGCCATAGAAGACCCCACTTTAGACTTGCCTATATAGGAATGCATCAACTTTGGAGACATGAATGTATTTATGTATTTTGTGACGCTAGAATATAACACAGATTGCAATCCCCAATACAATACGAAACATGTTGCCAGTGTTTCATCAACAAGCATGCTATCTGTATTCACATTTCTCAGCTGACAAGCATCATTATTTTATATATCGGTTACACTTATTATTGCTTCCACGTTCCCTCATAGCACTCTGGCTTTTACCATAGCAGCCAGCACACCAAACTATGACATTAGAGTGCTAGCCAATCAGTACCTTGTTCTCAGTGTTACCTTGCTTCCCAGTGTTACCTTGCCTTCCAGTGTTACCTTGCCTTCCAGTGTTACCTTGCTTCCCAGTGTTATCTTGCTTCCCAGTGTTACCTTGCCTTCCAGTGTTACCTTGCTTCCTAGTGTTATCTTGCTTCCCAGTGTTATCTTGCTTCCCAGTGTCACCCTTTTCTCATTTTTCCCTCTGTGTATGGTCATGGTGGGCGCGTGTGTGATAGCCCTTGCATCTGGCTTTTCTACAGTGTGGTTTTCATCTCACAATCTGGTTTATTTCTCTTGTATCTCCCGCTCTCATGTGTTGCTTCTGTATGGGCTTTGCTTTTCCTGCTCTCTCTCTAAAAGTAGCCTCCACAGGCTGCGATCTGCTAGACTACAGCCCAGTCTGTCCTCACTATCAGGGGCTCTAGTGAAGAACTTGTTAGACTCTGCATCCTGGTTGGTTACAAGGAGGTGACACTATTTTCCTTATGGTTTGATCTGCTTGAGTTGCAGAAATGTGCAAGGTGACTGTGTGAAACCATAAGATGTTTGCTTCTGGAATGAAAGGACATTTTCAGTGAGCCATATTACTTTTTCCAGTTACAATTTATAATTGTATTTAATCAGAAAGCAGTGACAAATATATGAGAGTAGTTCTTGTTTGGCTGAGGGTCAGAGAGATTTTTCTCTCCAAGTGAGAGTCAGAGAGCTTCATATCTGTACTTGCAATTCATGAGGAAGCAGCACACATATGTATTCAAATGCCCTCTGAAATAAAACACCTACATTTGACACTGATCAGACATATCAAGTTCACTTTACTCAATCAGTCAAGTGTTTATTGGAAGGCCGAATAATTGTACCGGCATTAGTATTGATCTCTCCTGCTGTTATATTTAATACTGCTTTTGAAAGCATCATATTGTGAAACAGTTTGGACTTGTTTCTAAAGTTTCCCGCTGTCACCAGAAGAATGTTCTGTTTACTAAAAACTCAATTCTCTCATCCTTCAGTATGCATTTCTCTATATTCAAGTTGACAGCTTTAACTTCAGGTGTTGGGGCTATTGTAAAAAATAACAATGCTTATATTTAATCTGTTGTAAAGAATGAGGTAAATCGTTCCTGTAGATTAGTATTACATTATTACATCTTATGACTCTTTTGTTCTTTTCATTGACAGTGAAAATGTTCTGGAAAATCTGACTATTGTGTATGCTTCCATCAACTGTAAATTAATATCCCCAAGCTATCAACTGTGCCTTAACAAGAGTATAAGGAAAATCTAAGACAACATGATGATGATATAGGCTGATGTCAGACATGTAAGACTATCCTTCCTGTGGTTCTAGAGATGAGGGGGCTAATCCAGGGCCCTGAAATTAAGTTCCAAAGTGGGACCAAAGCAAAATTAACACACGTTGGACCTTATTTGTTGGGTGTAAGTAGTAATTATTTAATTGCACTGGATACAAACTTAAGAAATGTGGACTTCTCTGCTAATTGCAAATGAAAAACATTCACATTTAGGGGCCAATTCATTCCTTGTTCACGCAAAATTTTCTCCCTTAAGCTGTTTGCGTAAGGGAGAAAAATTTGTGGCTTTTTGCTTGTGGGTCTTTTAGACGCGAAAATGCGTACATTGAATTGGCCCCTTAGAGACCACTTTATTAATTTATTATTGCTGTATAATTATTTATTATTGCTGTATTTATTATTGCTGCCAATAATTATGGAGTCAGTCAGTCTGTCCAGAAGGTACGAGTGTCATCAGTGATCATTGGTCTGATCCTCCATTAACTGGATGATCAATTAATATTTCATTAATTATTAATAATTGCTTTACCACTTGACCAACTTTAGTGATGCATAATCATATCCTTTAAAGCATTTTTATTTATATCCTGGGACATACCTTTGTTGTAGGCTCCAGTTTAAGAGCCTGTTTAAGGACAGACATTGCTTCTTCATATTCTCCTCTTTCAGATAGTACCTTGTTAGAAGATAAACAGAGTTACAACCGAGTCTTGTGTTCTTTATCCCTATGTAGACATTCTGTTTCAGCATTCTATTCATTGACTACATTTCCAGTCACAATGGCAAGTTATATTTAAATTGTATGAGATTGAGGATTACAATTTTCCCCGAATCAATGAAACTGGAGCAAAATTGGGATTCTTGATCCCTCCCAATATTGCTAATTACAATTTCATTGTATCAGGGAATATGACTAAGATACTATATTATAGAATTTCTATATTATAGAAAGTTATTAATGAGATTACAGTGGGCAGAAATAATTTAGTATTTATAAACTAAAGGTCTGCTCTGTGTACTGGACAAAACCTTCCTCCTCCACACAGTCGTATGTCGGCTACATTATATCTATTAAATAATTTTCTCTGTCTCTGTCATGTCCGCTTATCATTTATTTTCATTAACATCCTCAAAAAATCATTATTATAGCAGGGTTCTTGTATTATTTTGACCATTAAGATGACATGTAAATGTTGTTTTCCTGTTATTCTTTATTAACTCACTATTATTTATTATTCATATATTTATAAATAAAATCACAATGTGCAATTAATTTTTTTATAGTTCATTTATAGTATTTAAAAGGTTAGGATGACATTACCCTTCCTTTCCTATAAAGTGCCTTTGCATTGTGTGTATCCATCTCTAGGACTGCATTGCAGGAATTAATGACGTCATCATAGTGATGAAGCTTCAGTTGGGTGGCTGCCAGGTTGTTCAGACATTTGATTCGATGCTCCCGCATCTCCTCTTCCTCCTCTGAGCTCAGTGGTTCTGAGTAATACAGATAATAGTGAGTCATTAGGTAGAAAATGAGTGTATGAGCAACCCGCTGTAGGGTACCATGACAACATAACCAGACATAGCAATCCATTTTGATATACCAGTGAGTAAAACAGTATAAGGGTATATATAGTTCCTGTTATTGACAGCCAGTAATAGGAGATGCAGAATTTGTTTCAGCTGTAAATATTAGTATATCAATGACTTCTAATCTTCAGAATTAGGCTACCTATGTTTGATGTGTATTTAGTACTTATATTTTCTAATATAATTACAAACGTGCGACCAGTCATCTTTAGCCCAGTGACGCAGACAGAATGTTTGATGAGATGCAGAGGTACAAGTGTATACACTAGAGCAGTGGTTCCCAAACTTTCTTAGTCGAGGCACTCTTAGGTTCTCCATAATTTTTGAAGTTTGAGTATTTATGTCTTAGATAAAGACATAAATACTTCAGGTTCACATCAAATCTTGTGTCTCTCCTAAGCAACACATAAAATTGTGCTTCTACGTAACACTAACAGAGTGGCGCCACACCGGAAAAATCATTCTGCAGCACCCCAATGAGAGTGTCGCGGCACCCCAGGGAGCCTAGGCACACAGTTTGGCAACCACTGCACTAGAGGACAGATATTATTGTAAATGCATAACACCAAAGTAATGTAGCATTACACTGACCCTTTCATACCTCGACATTATGGAGAAGATACAAGTGACCTTGCCCAAACTAAAAAGATGATGGGAGCATGTAACTTAAAAGTTGTCTGAATCCAGACAATCTAGATTTTAATTCAATTAAAGACAGAAATAGCGGGGCCCAAAACTGACAAAATTTGGCCACACACGTGGTATTAAGTTGTTGTGACGTTGTGACGTCAGTCTGGGCCTGGCATATGCTCAGTTAGATTCAAGTACTTGCGTATAAGTGAGTATTACTGACTTGCAGTGGCAACAGAGGAAATACAGATAGAAAGGTGCCACGTGAAAGCTTTCTAACTGTATTCCCTCTGCTGCCACCGAACACCAGCATCATGGTGCCGGTATGCCACTCTGTCCAGGCCCGGGACAGTAGGCCCAGCTGTCCCCTAATGGTGGCCTTGATTTCAGATACTTCCACTGGCATAGACAGACTCCTCACAAATGGCCTACCTGATGTTTCCTATCTGCGCTATGAAACAACTACATTTAAACTAAACCTGTCCTGGCCGGGCCACTCAGAGACAGATTTGTATACTTGGAAAAGTGACTGCAGTTCAAATAAAATTCAGCAAATTTACATCTGGCCTACTAGCTTTTTATAGGATTAATGGATATTATTAGTTAAAGTAATGTTAGTATTTAAGATTAAAGACATGTATAATAGGCTTCTTTGAATATGTCAGTGTATATGTGAGGAATTATTCCATGTATGATGTCATCTATACTGCATCTGAAGTCAGCATGATATGTAAATTCAATTTATTATGTGCATTTCTATGTGCTAGGTGCAACTAACGTCACAATCTCCTTAATTAATAATATTGGGATATGGGGAAGTGTTTATTTAGGCTTTGGTGAAGAATGCAGTGACAATGTTGTGTAAATTATGTGGTTACCTGCAGTGCTAGGAGTCAGGATGCTCAGTGCTTGGCTGTAAGAGTGCATGGCACTTCGATATTCTTCACGCTCAAAATGAAAATTTCCACATTCCCGTTTCTGGTTTCCAAGGCTAATTCGGTCAGCAGTGCTGAGAGCTCCCAGGCTGGGTTTGTCTCTGACTCTGATTAAAGTCACTTTATACAACAGAGAGGCATCAGATGGGATGTCTGGGTCCCTAAAGTGCAAAGAAGAACAATACAACTTACAAATGACACACAAAACTAGTTCTTATTTTGCCTTGTAAAACAACTCTCGTTTAGTTTAGAAAAAGTGCAGCAAATAAATAAGTTCATAAAACTTTCCTTAATAACAATGGGCCAGATTCAGATCTTTAGGCACTAATGACTTGGGCAAAATCATGTTGAATTGCCGGGGAGTTAATTTTGATTAGCTGCAAACAGTATCATTTATAATAATAATAATAACAGTAATAATAATAATAATAATAATAAAAGCCTCAGCATATTACATAACATTTCACTATATAATAATGGAGGAATCCTCTAATTAATAACTACAAAATCATTACTTTTTTGCGAGTACAATATGCAATATATAATGCCTAGGAATAAACACTGATTATATGGTATAACCAGTTGTTTCACTATGAACATAACAAGTACATGAGAAGTACATGACTCATAGCAAATATAGGAAACCTGAGGCAGCCCATGTGTTCTAAAGCTACAAGTGCAGTCATGCTCTGCCAGATATTAACTATGCCTATGCTAATGTAACATGCTGGGAGTTGTAGTTTCATAAGAATTCCTTAGGGTGCCTAAACGTATTCTATTATACAACTACACAACTCTATAAAACAGATCTAACACTACATAGGAAAGATCTAAATTTGTAAAGTAAACAGTATGTATTCAATACCACTTCTGTATACTGTATAGGATCACTTCTTATTTCAGTACAAATGAAGCATTTGAAATGTATAAATGGGAAGACTTCAGCTATTTCTGATTGTGCAGCTGCAGCCGGGTGTTGTCTTCTCTAAGTTTTGGCACTGTCAGCAGCTGGGATATATTGGGATATGGTAACAAAATATTCTAGTGATTGCAATATTTCATAAGAAGTATTCAGAGCTATTATTTATACTGGATACATGAATGGAGGGTTTGGAGAAAGTGATAATTGGAGATTTAAAGCTCATTGTTTCCTAAAAAAAATATAGTATGATGACCTAATATAAATTATTCTCAAATGAATAACTGTATCCCATAGCTGAAGCATCAGAAGAGTCAGCTATATAGAAAGTATTATAGAAAAGCATTATACAATCGCTTTAGAAAAGTCAGCGCTTTATATATGTTTTTGAAGAGGTGTGTGTGTGTGTATTACTATATGCCATGGATGACAGTTCCATACTTGGACAAGCTTGTGCTTACACCATGGTATGGAATCTGTGGATATTGACAGCTAAAATTGCAGATAATAGGCTGTAACAAACTGAATGGAGCACAATTTAATAGGCCATTAAACATATGGATCCACATTGGAATTCGAAAAAAAAAAATTCAGTTATTATTATTTATATTATATAAATAAAACAATCATAGTATTGGGAACACTGATTGGTAACAAATTTCACAGTCCAGAACGGCTTCTCTTCCACAATACGGTATGATCTTATGACCATTGACAGGAAAGCACATCAAAAATTATTTTCTAAGGGAGGTTATCCTTGCATCACCCTAATCAACGAACCCAAAACAAAGAAAAAAAGACATCCCATCAACTCTGACAATCAAAGCTATAGGACAGAACAACATCTGCATGTAACCTGCTAGACAGAACACTTATGTACTTTCACTGGATACACCAGTTGACAGACAATTAATATATCTATAATATAAATGCAAACTGCAACCGCTTACAAGAGTGACAAAACACTAATCCTTATTTTTTTTTACTCTTATACAAATATCTTTGTTCCCTTTATCTGAAAGTCATAATTGATATTTTTTTTTAATAGTAATATTATATAAGCATTAATAAGAACATATATATCAATACATTTAATCAACATCTCAAAGGCAAAAATCAAAAATGTCATCTACGAGTCTGGGGCTGCAGTGGGCAGCTCAGAGTCACATAAGATTGTGTCCATGACCAGTGTCCATGACTGGTATATATAATAAAGCTTAATAGTATCTTATATAAAGCTTAGAGATCTTATATATACTGTATGTACATTTGGAAAATAAGATATGCTTTCCAATAATAACATCACATAATAATATCCAAAATATGCTGATAAAATGATTATTATAGACTTGTTGTTGTATTGTAAAAATGTACCAATTATCCACACTGAAATGCTTTAACATAAATACCTTCCTAGAAGTCCAAATGCATAAAGGCCATTTGTCAGTAGAAAAGCCACTTCTCCCAGCTGCATTGACCGCACACCCAACTCTAAAGCCTGGGTGCAAAAAAAATAAAACATCACCTTGGTTAGACTTGCAGTCAGCTTAAATTAACCTGTCACAATATTACATCTATGCAATAAATAGCCCAATTCCTGATAAAACGTATTCTGAGGGATTATCCAGACATTCGTGTGTCCTTAGGTTAACAACTCCCATGTGTATAAATGAACTACTAGCAGCCACGGTCTACCTTAGTTTTCCGACACAGGTTTGGAAAGTCTGGAGGGGGCGCCTAAACTGTCAATCCAGCCCCTCTGCCAGGTGTCATTCTTCTTAAGTCTGGATGTATCAGAATGCATTGCAATTGGTTAGCGTAAAGGTATGTGCAGTACGGAATAATGATTGCAATCCAAATGAAACCCATGGGAGCTGGGGAAAACTTGTAAGTCTCAATACAATCTGCGATCTGATTTAATGAATCATAGATATATAGATATAGAATATATNTCTCTCTCTATATATATCATTTGTATTATTTTTTGTAAACAGTACACTAATACTAAACTAATCTAGTTTTTTTTTACTGTAGTATATAGACATGTAGCTATTTAAAAGTCTAGAATTCCAAACCTGTATAACATCCCCCTCGTCTAGGACAAAGGACAGTTTGGGGTCTTTCTCCACCAGGATTCCACCTTCCAAAATTCCCATGAGATAGACTGTCACTTCTTGTCCGGGAAGCGCTTTTGTGGCTTTACCAAAGCCAGGCTTCAGAATTTTCTTTCTCAAAAGTTTGTCGTCTGAGAAAACAAAATGCTTTTTTTGTTTAGTTACAGATATGTCAGTCCCTGTCCACCTATCAAAGATCATCTTCTTATTAGTTGCTTTCTTTCCAGTACATCGTTTGAAACACAAAATCATGCATTAATTCGTCACAGGAATTTATACTGGGTTCTAGCTGGTTGATTTTGTAATAAAACCAATAGAAACGGCATAATGGCCTGCCAGATACTTTTTTCATTGGTAAATTTGTTTACATTAAATGACCGATACAGATGAACTGGAAATTGTTGCTTATATTTGGATTAAAAAATATACTAAAATGAAAATAATGGAATTGGTGTAGTTTTAGTGATGGATATTTTTGTAACAGCTACTTATTTAAAGCTAGAACCAAATCCAGAACATACTGTATTGTGCATTTTTTCACACCCTGGCCTGAATTTACTAAGCAGGGAGATTGCATGGAAATTTAAAAGTGGGGGGTGTTGGCCATAGCAACCAATCAGATTTAAGCTCTAAAGCTGGCCATACACTATAAGATAAATTGTTCCAATCATAAGATTTTTCATGAGTGGGTAAAACCATGTAGAATTGCAGGGGAGGTAAAATGAATGTCAGTGTGTGCATGCAGGGAGAATACTTTATTGTTGCATGTTGCACACAGATACTGACCAGTGTTACTCTTACACTGTTATTAGACTTGTCCTAGGAAACATCATCTCTCACCTGTAATACTGATTGCAATTAATTCAATTTACCTCCCCTCCAATTCAACATGGTTTTGCCCACTTTTGAAAAATCTTACGATTGGAAAAATTGATCTTATAGTGTAACTCTGGGTCAGCCCACTAGGTGCAGAATATGAATGCAAAATAAAGTGTATATGCACACTCTTTAAAGGACCTTTACAGATCTGAATCTATAGGATTTAGACCTACACAAAATTCCAGGGTCTATATTTACTAAACTGCGGGAATGGACAAGTTGAGATGTTGCTCATGGCAACCAATCAGATTCACCCTCTCGGTTTCATTTTATATGCTGAAAAATGTCTGCTTTAATCTGTTTGGTTGCCATGGGCAACAGCTCTACTTTTCCATTCCCGCAATTCCCTGTACAAACTACCTTATTGTACTAATTTTCGACTGTTGGTATGGTAACCCTGCTGACATAACATTTATCAGTGTAAATACACTTTTCAGCAGGGATACAGCTGACATTAGGGTGTTGACTAGGGTGGTAGTGGTTGTCAGTGCAATAACATCCCCCTTTCCAAGGGAGAGGTTTTTGTATCTTTTTGTATCTTTTATACATAGACAACCACTTCCCAAATCCTCTGCACCACAGGACAAGACTACAGTGCATGGAAGAAAGACTCCAAGGTTGAGGGCCTTGTAGGGGAGCTTTACCTGATCTGAACCCAGTGGAGGAGGACATTGTGGGCCGTGACAGTTGTGAGTTTGATGCGACAGGGAGACCC
This sequence comes from Platyplectrum ornatum, assembly GCA_016617825.1. Taxonomy (NCBI): domain Eukaryota; kingdom Metazoa; phylum Chordata; class Amphibia; order Anura; family Limnodynastidae; genus Platyplectrum; species Platyplectrum ornatum. The sequence goes on along the minus strand of JABWIB010002600.1, from coordinate 8,983 downwards.
TGGTATTATCCTTGAGCGGAGAGGAGTAAACCAGGGTTAATGGGTGCAACATCAACTGCTGCTGCCATAGTTTTGCCTAAGCTATGTAAACTGTCGTGGCTTCATCATAGTGACTAGACGTGCCTCGGTCACGGCCCCTAGTTGGAGGAGACCCATGAGGGGCCAACTGATCTGCTGGACAGCGCTGTTAACTTATCTAAGCAAAATCCAGGTAGATGTTCCCGAGATAGGACAAACCACTGAAAAGGAAAATGTTGAAGGTTGTGCTCCAAGACAAAGGCTGTGATGGTTGCAGAGAATGACTGCTAGAGCTGATGAGACCCGTTGGCAATTTGAGGCGAGAAACCGGTCTGCACAACCTGGTGGAAGGGACAGGGGTGAGACAGCGAACACTGGACAGCTAAGCCAGGTAAACGCTGTCGACACCTCCTTGTTGACCCAGTCTGGGTAGCTGCCTGCTACAAGGGAAAATGTCAAAACCCAAGCATCCTCGTTAGAATTTTCCAGGGAAGCAGCGCAAAACCCAGAAACTAATATTATGGCGGAGTGGATGAGGCTCATAAGACTGGGACAGCAATAACCACAACAACATTCAGCTCTCTCAGTGACATTAAGAAGCCATGAGAAATCGGGGTCAAATTCCTTAGTATGATAATACATGTTGAACTTGTTGAGTTTATTGTTGCCAAGTTTGCCACGGCTGCGACCGAATGGCTATGGTGTATTTGTTGTTTGTAATATAAATATATCTGTGTTTAAGTGGTCTATAAGAGTCTAAATAAGATTGAACCAGGGCCTTGAATATCAGAGATTCCTCTAATGGTTTAAATAAAAAGTTAAGAAAAATATTTTCGATCTTGAATTTCTAGCTCCCAATTTTTCTTTCTTCTTGTGTTTTGAAGGGGTTAAGTCACCCTATGTTGTGACAACTGAGTTGAGCATCAGAACTTCGGTCTTTCTACTATAATAGCTGCCATTTCTATGGATATCGTGCTACTCAGCATGTCTGGAGCTGTATTAAGCTGACCTCAAGTATGAGACAGGATTAGTGTAGATTAACCCGCTGCTGTTTTTACCTTAGTGACAAATGAAAGTTTGCGTGGAAAAATAAATTAATGTTGTTGATTTATAGTTAGAAAATGTTGATTTTAAAGATAAATGTTGTTTTTGTTTTTATTTTTTAGTTAAGAAGAGTGGTTGCGCCTGGCATTCAAGGTGAGTCTTGACCCCATGACATGAGGTCAATAAGAATATGCTTGAAAGGTCGGTCGCTATACAGATACTGATATATTAATATCAGTATCTGTATAGAATATAGAATTGTTAGTTACTGGTTAATGGCATGGGTGATGGGGACCTTTTTATATATATATATATATATATATATATATATATATATATTTTATATCTAAGCACATGCTGTGTATTAGCTTAAAAATTAATTGGAAGCATTTCTGGGACTAGAGCTGAGAGGGAATGTGGTCCCAAAGCAGGAATTTTTTTTTTGCAATTTTGGGAGACGTTATCGGGAGTTTCTCTTGGTGAATCTTGCTCACAATTTAAAAACACATAATATATGACACAAGAGGGATAGTTTAAGAGTTAGGAACACCGCATGCAGAAAAGCTTTGTAAGTGACTGGTGGCTTATCATATATTTGCAAATGTGTGTTACTAATGTACTAGTTAATGGCATGAGTGCTGGTGATCCTTTTTGTATCTATGTATATAGATAGATATATAGATAGATAGTGTTTCCCAGATAATAAGCCCTACAGCGAAAATAAGCCCTACCTTAACCTCTGCAAAACTGTTCAAAATAAGCCCTACCCCGAAGTGAAATCTCCAATTTGTGATAAATAGATGTTGAAGTTACTACAAATATTAACCTGGAAATGATAATTTGTGATAAGGTCATTTGTCATTATCTCTATAGTCACCGAAGAAAGCATATCCTGGATACAAATATTAAAGATCTTTTATATCAACTTATATCAAACTTATATAGTTGATATGATTCTAAAAAGTATATATTATCTTTGTTGTTCATATTGTTGATATTGTTTAAAGGAAGTGAGACCAATTTTCAGTAATAATAATAAAATATCATTAGCAAATAAGTAAATACATGCATCAGTATACCTTCCTACATCTTGACTGTCTTTGTGGGACAGGGTTATTTCCCAGCATCAGCTCTATCGGAACCACCAGCAATATTTACATAAGTGAAGTATTTGTGCTGTGTTTAATTGTATTGTGTATAGCAATAATTTCAACATACCTGTTAAGTCTATCCACTGGTCAGAAGAAAACATATTTTTAAAATCATAAGTCTTACATTCTAGAACATCTTCAACTGCCTGATAAAATTGCATCTCTTCTTCTTGGGGTACATCATCCTCGATAGTAACTGGAGGCAAAAGAAATTTGACTGTTTTCCCAAAACTTGGTGTTCGCTGCAGAAGCCTTTCATTCTCATTGTAACCATCTTGTGGTGGATCCGTCTCCTGCACAATCACAGTGGGTATGTTATTAATGCCTTTATCATCTTCCAGCTTGTGTTCTGTGTCCCACAGGTTCTCATGTCCCATAGAATCGGTGTTATGCACAGGTTGGGAGATATCTTGTGGCAAGCCTGTCATCACCTTAACTAACTCGACCTTTACTGACATATGTAGCAGCCAAATAAGAAAATGTTTATTTATCTCTTAAGCCGTCATATCAGCCTTTGGTCTTCGATTTTTCTGTCCTGGTAAAAAGGAAGGAAAAAAAAGCACCCGGCTCTGATAGATTGCTCTCTTCAGCTACAACCTTGGGACCAACTAAATGGCTGTAATTCAATTACTGCTATTAACTGAATGATTATCATAAGCCTCTCTCTCATTCTATTTCCATGCATGTGAAGATCTTAAGTCCCTTGATTGACGGCATACATTGAACTCACATCACAATCATACTGAGCATTAGCTCTGTTGTCCACAGCTTCATGAAAACAGTTATTCTGCCGGAAAACGAACACAAAATAACCTTCTGTCATAACGAATTGATAACGTAGACGACCTTGCTGCTAATTCACAGATTTGGTAATAGAGCAAAAACACCTGTACCTGTGCTGCACTGCTAGGGGATGCAAAATAAAAATGAAAATAAAATAGCAGTTGGTACGTTGCATTCCACAGAGCAAATCTATATTACACTTAAAGAAGAAACTGTTCAGTATTTGAGTAAAATACTAAATTCATTTACAGCACTCACATTGTAACATTACCTGCACCTGTTCTGTTTCCTGTCTATGCCTGGTGTGAAATATGTGTATCAAATATTTCTGTATTATAAGCAATAATAAAATATTATTTATAAGCTCAGATTTGTTAGAAATATCAATGAAAAGAAATATCAACCAAGCACTGAGAATTACTTCCACAATTGTAAACAAATATACTGAATAAGCCCAAGGTTACCGACCCCTGAATTTCAGGAAGTTCTGCCAGTATCCTGGGAGCACAGCCGCCATCAGAAATAGCAGGGCCTGGGAATGCCAAAATTGGTAATACCTGTCCCCCTCATATGACGTATTAACACTTGTCACAACGTCAATACTGGCGTTTAAGTGAGTACTACTTATGCAGACAAAAGAGGTAATACAGATAGAAAGCTTTCACACAGAAAGATTTAAAGATCTTAAAGTATCAGCAATCAACAATTGTAGCAAATCTGGAATTTCACACTAAAAACTCCATGTGCTCATTATGGACTGGATTCAGAATACAGGAGCTGCAGTTATCCAAATCCAGATGGCTGAATTCCTTGTTCGCACATACATCCCCTAACAATTCCTTACGTTTTCTGCACCATCCTTACTTCCAGCACGGAACTCTGAATACTAACTAAATACTTCCCACACACATCTTCCCATTCCAGCTAATTACAGAACTCTGGATTGTGAGAATTCAGATCCACTTGTGTGCATGCATTCTGAAACAATGCCACACCTAGAATGCATTAAATGACAGGTTTTCCACAGTCTGGATCCTATGGTCCTATGTGCAGAGCAAACTTCTGTTTCAATACTTTTGCAGTTACAAACCTTGCCTTGAAACATTTATCAGATAAATATTTATCAGATAAGTTATATGTGGTATAACATGCCATGGTGAAACATGTTTTAATGCAGAATGAAGGGGCACAATTCTCCATATATACCTCATGAATCTGTCCATTCATATAAGCATGGGTACGCTTTCTTGTATTTAATTATGAAAGATGTCTAGGTAGAGCCCAGCTATGAATCAGTGTATTCCACATTGAATGACGGGTAAGAACAGCTGGTCAGAAATGTTTGGTGCACAATACTGGGGGAGGTGACAGTAATCTGCCATGACCTCTGCTACTATAAAGGAATACAGGGATTTGAGATTAAGCAGTTGGATGCCAGAAACAACCTAATCAGTGAGATCTAGACAAACCTGTGATATAAATATGGACAGTATGTGAAAATAGGGGTAGAATACACAAATTCCTGTATAGTTTTATTCTGCACTGTATATTTTCTATTCTATAACCAGCAGGTGTCCCCTTCCTCTGATGCTTAGAAATGGCAATATGTAGTGAAGGTTTTAGATTTCCTCTTTGGTGCATTCTTGACTTATTTATTTAGTACATTTAGGCAGGGGGTTGTTGGTGGTTAGCAGTTTATTACTTGTTTCTCATATTATTGTGATTTCATTTGGGTCGAAACCTTTTTGTCCTGAATTCAGACTTCATCATTCCTAAAGTTAAGCTGGCCATACACTATAAGATAAATTGTTCCAATCAAAAGATTTTTCAAGAGTGGGTAAAACCATGATGAATTGCAGGGGGGTAAAATGAATGTCAGAGTGTGCATGCAGGGAGAATACTTTATTGGTGTATGCTGCACACAGATACTGACCAGCGTTACTGTTACACTGTTATTACATTAATTAATCTCTCACCTGTAACACTGATTGCAACTAATTCAATTTTCCTCCCCTGCAATTCAACATGGTTTTACCCACTCTTGAAAAATCTTTCGATTGGAACAATTTATCTTATAGTGTATGGGCAGCTTTACTTTTTAATGTAATCTAACCATAAGTGCCCCCCACCACCCCGTATAGACCATTCTGACCAAATCCTACCATAAGATCCTTGCACATAATCCTATGCAGAAGGGTGTCAAATGTGACATCTGTATGACAAAACCTCAGCCCACCCCATATTATGACATTTAAATGGCTCCTACACCCAGACTAACTCCATATGCATGCAGGTAAGTCACACTCTAAAGATGGAAAGCTAATTAAATGGAAAAGAGATTCGTATGACCAGCATTTTGTTGTGTAAGCTCTGGTTCTGAGCATGTGCAGTGCGGTTTGCACATACAGCATACATAAATTGGATTTTGTTATTAAGTCTATACACAGAACTATATTATTCATTTTAGTCATGCATTTGAAGTGGGAGACAGCAAACCTGTAGCAATACATATAATGCATAACAGCCACATTATTATACTGATTTAAAATTGAAATAAAAAAATCTGGATTGCCAGTCAGCACTGGAAGAGTGCAAACCATCTATACTGATTCTTAAAGAAGATTAGAGGGTTAACCTTTTGTCAGTGAAGAAAGAAGGTGAGTGCTCACTGGGCAGTACGTGGGTGGTGTGCGCAAAGAGTCTACCCTGGTTACCAAGGGAAACAAATAATGACGTATAAGATTTAGAGAAGACAAAGTATTAGTATTGGATAGACAGAAGAAATAATAATTTATACATGTTTGTTCTTTGTTTTACTGATTTACTAATCCATGCAGATTTCAATTTACTTTTCCCTTAAAATACAGTGCAATTGTACATAGATTACAATAATGGTGAAATCCAAGGTATGCCCACATAGACCCAGTTTCCTTTTTTACTAATATGTTTAGTTATAGTTCTGCCTTTTAGCCTTAGAGGCTAAGCTGGAGATGTGTGAAGTAAAATAACCCAGTATCATGAACATGAACAGTAGCAGGTAAAATCAGGCTGATGCTTTGCCCAAGCCGAGTGTTTCATGTACTTTACCTATTACTATACCTTTACCTATTAACCCTAACTAGACAACAACACTCCTATGGCAAAAGATTTTAACCACCACCACAATGCTGTATTAACTGCCATATTTTCCAATGTTTCTAGTTCAATATCATACATCTTGTTTATCTGGTGAAGAACAGGTTAATTCCACACATATGATCAACTATTTATGGAAATTCATCATACTTCCATCTTTCAAACATGTCCTGACTACCAGTGTTCTCTCAACCCTTCCTTGTCTTCATCTACTGAGTCACTCATATTCAGAGTGACACCTGGTTTAGAAATCCAGGAAAGGATGATGTTTGTGTACACAGCAATTTTCTAGTGTAATCCTGTAGGCTGTATGGATTCTGTTTAGTTTGGCAGTTACAAAAAAAATATAAAATCTTCTGTTTTCACAATCCAAGTGCAGGGCTTCCTCTATTACTTCATTTTATTCATCTTAATCATTTGTAATCATCAAGCATCAGCATCATTGACATAAAAAGACCCTACCATCGCTATAAATTATTGTTGGATTGTACTCTAGCTACAGACCACTCCTTCACCTCGGCATGGAATAGGGAACTGCCAACCCTTCTCTCTACACCTCAGTGGCTCAAGGTGTTCCAAGCCATACATGCCTCCTCCTACAGATCCTCTGTAGTGGAGACGAGGTAAAAACTCTGCTCCCGCTGGTATTTGGTCCCTGCTAGACTGCAAAACATTTTCCCATCCACTTATGGCCGATGTTGGAGATGCGAGGGTGCCAGGGGTACATTCTTACATATCTGGTGGGCTTGTCCGGCCTTACTCCCCTTCTGGCGCAACATCATGGAGATCTCAGGTCGCGTTGTTGGAGAGGAGGTCCCTACTAATCCTGAATTCTGGCTCCTTGCCCTCACAGAGCTGCCCATTTCCGTTTATAAGCACTCATTATTAAAACATCTTAGTAATGCAGGTGGCCGTCATCCCCACACACTGGAAATCCCAATATCCCCCGTCTCTCGGAATGGCTTGATAGGATTGATTTGTATTTTCGCATGGATGAGATCACCCTAGCAGCTGCTGATAAATTTCATCAGTTCACGTCTACCTGGCAGCCATGGATGGAATTTAAGGTTTCTGCTAACTTCCTGAAATTTTAGCGTTTTCTTCACCCCTGACTGCCTCTCTAGCTCTCTTCCCTCCACTTTTCTTACACTTCCTCTTCTTACGCCTTCATTCCACCTGGACCCGTTACTCTGTGTTCTCCTAAGCCCACCTGCCACANGGGCAGNTTCCTTNTTTNGTAAGTTTTTCGGTACTTCCTNGCTCAAATCTCACCCCTACCCCTTCTTTCCTTCCCTTTCTCCACCCTCCCCCNTTNNANNGNNT
>JABWIB010002599.1:28051-38906 GCA_016617825.1 Platyplectrum ornatum | reverse complement strand
CTGGCTCAGCACTTGGAATACACAGGTAATACATTCTGGGCTGGATCCCTGTGAGGTAAGGGTTAATGGGGAGTGCNGTCACTTGGCTCAGTACTTGGAATACACAGGTAATACATTCTTATCTGGATCCCTGTGAGGTAAGGGTTAATAGGGAGTGCAGACACTTGGCTCAGCACTGAGGCTGCAGGTTCACTGGTCACTATAATAAATGCTGCTTTATCGACCTGGATGAAGTTTGTGATTCGGAGAATACTCTATGAGACTCTGGGAGGTGTGGGGGTAATTAGTCCTCCCTTTTATTCTATAGACAGCCCTGACCATGGCGTCTGACAGTCTGTCCTGCAAGCCCAGGTCTCACTCTAATGTTTGACCAGATCCACTTGTTGCAGCATCTGCAGCTCTAATAAAGGATTTTCCTTCTTATTTCCAGTGTCTGCAGCATTATTTCTACCCTGCATTAGCTGAGTGATGCTGCACATGCCATAATGCTCACTATGTATTTCATTTTATGCAAAGGGTTAAGAGTGACAATGAGTGGAATACACAGTATATCTTTGTATTACAATGTTGCTCAGAATAAGTAGTTACTATCACATTTGATTAGTATTAGGGATATAGTGGGGTTATCACGCATGCACTGACACTAATACACATGTATGAATGTTATTATCCTAATAACAGCAATTTATAATAAAGCAGGAGTAGAATGCGCGCTAATAAAACAATGAAAACCACCAGAAATTACTATTATATGTTTTATAAATTCATTTATGGTAAAATTGCCATGCGCTGACATCTAGAATGACCTCTGTCTCATATTACCCTGACTATAACCCAAGGATGCCCTTTCTCCCAAAATTTCCAGAAGACTCTGGAAATTTGGGAATTGTTCCAGGAATCATAACTACCCCCGACCCCCCCCCCCCATCATAACTACACCTAGATCATAACTGCCCCCATACAGGAGACCACTCCCACATACAAGAGATCACACCCCCATACATACAGGAGGCCACTGCCTCCCATATATACTGGGGACCACTCCCCCATACGTATAGGAGACCACTCCCCCATACGTATAGGAGATCACTATCCCATACATACAGCACTTCTCTGCTTAAATGCTGTGCAGTGCAGAGGTCAATATAGTATGTAAGGGCTGAGGCTAGCCCTTACTGTACTATTTATACCCCTCTCCTCCATGCATATTATGCATACATCCTTTCCCCTTCATGCTCTGTCGATGGATCCAGATCCATAAGGGTGCAGGATAGAGTACGCATGGACTCTTATGTTCATTTCCCCTGTTAGGATCTGGTTGCTTCAGGTGTAATTTGCATAAACTACCCCTCCACTCACGACACCACCAGCATGCTGCCGTCTCTTTGTTTCTCCTGGGAGGGAGACACAGCTTTGAACAGTAATTTAAGCTAGATGCATTTCTTTATATACTATAGCAGTTCTGACATGACCTGAATATAACATAACTGTGACACAAGGCAGAAATGTCACACATACAAAGTAGCTTTATCCAAATACCCCGCCATAATGACATGCAGGTTCCTCTTATAGTGTGACATTTCAGTGCTGTATTGCTGATAGAGGAATTCTCAAGGAGACATCACGGACCTGACCCAGAGCTGCTTACATCTTTTATAGGAGTAATTGAAGAGTATATTAACCTAACAACAGGAGGGAGCACAATAATGACTGAACTGCCTGTATTTGCGTAACTCAAGATGTCAGAGATTGAGAGCTTAAAACAGTGCTCAGTTATTGGGTCCTAGCATGCATGTGCTTTGTGGTTTAACGCAACCATCCCCTCCAACCTTCCTCTTTCCCACAGCCTAACCCCAACTTTTACTTCCCCGCTACCAAACCCCAACCTTCGACTCTTTACAGCCTAACCTTCCCCTCCCCGCTCCCTAACCTTTCCCTTCCCACACCCTAACACCAACCTTCGACTCCTAACTTACCCTCCCTGCTGCTTAACCCTAAACTTCCCCTCTCCACATCATAACACCAATTTTTCCCTCTCCTCTCCCTAACGCTAAACTTCCCCTCCCCACAGCCTAACATTAATCTTTCCCTCTCCCTAACGCTAAACTTCCCCTCCCCCTGCCTAACCCTAAACTTACACTCCCCCTGCCTAACCCAAAACTTCCCCTCTGCACAGCCTATCCCCAATCTTTCCCTCTCCTCTCCATAACCGTAAACTTCCCCTTCCCGCTGCCTAACCCTTACCTTCCCCTACATCTTTTGCATACTACTCCATTCATAAAAATGACTATTCTCATAAATACTATGTCTAAAAAGATACAGACGACATTTTGCTGTTGTCTGTATCTACATCGAAAATAGGGTTGTTGCAGCATCGACTGCACCCCGTCCAGACCTCTGTATGACGTAAGCATGCGAAATGCGTCAGACATCCACACACACATCAGATTTGCCCAGATCTATGATTGTTCCTGGATTAATTAATTCTAGTGATGATATACCAGATAAGTGCGTATTCTAATGATCTATTTTAGGCCATTGCCCTCCATAATCATAAGGATATTAATGGATTTCTATGATTTGCATTATAGAATGTGACTTGCGATGGTGGTGCTTCTAATATCCATTTAACACGCAGTATGCAGTGATTTACCTCATATATTATTAACATCAAAGATGATGGGCTCCTGTGAGCAAAACAGCACATTTCTGTAATACTGTGCAAACAGCGTTTCCAAGGAGTTAGAGACATATTTGAATTGTTTTCTTGTCATTTTATGTTCACAAGGGGCCAGAGGTCACATGACCATTAACACTTTGTTGAACCTAACATCACCCACTGGGAATAGTAAGTAATAGTAAACTGTTGGGATTCCTTTTACATCTCTATTCATATATACAGAAAATCGTAAATAGCCAAACAGTTGTAGAGGTTCACCCAAATACCAGAACCTATAGTTATAAAATAATAACTATGGAGGGGATATTAACTTAGTGTGCAGTGTGCAGATCTAACTACAAAGGGGGGCGAAGACCAACCACTACCCCCAGAAGACTACCCCCCCACTCATACAAAAGACCACTACTCCCATATATACAGAAGACCACTCCAAGCATACCTACAGAAAACCACTCCCTCCATATACACATACATACAGAAGACCACTCCCCCATCTATACAGGAGAACACTCCCCCATATATACAGGAGGCCACTACCCCATACATACAGTAGACCATTCCCCCCATACATACAGGAGACCACTCCCCCATATATACAGTAGACCATTCCCCCCATATATACAGGAGGCCACTACCCCATACATACAGGAGACCACTCCCCCATACATACAGGAGACCACTCCCCCATATATACAGGAGACCACTCCCCCATACATACAGGAGACCACTCCCCCATACATACAGGAGACCACTCCCCCATATATACAGGAGACCACTCCCCCATACATCGAGGAGACCACTCCCCCATACATCGAGGAGACCACTCCCCCATACATCGAGGAGACCACTCCCCACATACATACAGGAGACCACTCCCCCATACATACAGACGACTACTCTTCCCATACATACAGGAGACTACTCCTATAAATACAATTGACTACTCCCAACATACATGACAGGAGAGGAGAACCCACACAGGAGACCCTAAATTATCTTCTCTAGCACTTACTGTGCTATTTAAATACCTCTATCACCAAGTGTCCATATATTGAGGAAAAGAAAACTGATTCCCATACTATTCACACTTCTGTGCATTCCATAGTGAGAAGGTTCTATAAGTATGACCAAGTAGGGTGGCCTGACGGTTGTCCAGCAGAAACTGGCATCAGAGCTCGGAGAAGCACTCGATCTGGTCTATAACTACCACCAAGGAGTTGTGAGGCTATCTCCTGGAAGGCTGAACACCGCAGGGGGATGTAGTTGCCACCACGATCAACTGATGTCCAACACTGATACACTGAACAGCGTAATCACTTCTAAAATGGCTCTTATGGTGAACTGGCCTATTTGAACAGGAACCCAAATAGCGTCTACGTTAGGGTCAGGCTGTAGAACATGGTGGGTTAAGTTTAGGCTGTGGGACATGGAGGGTTAAGGTTAGACTGCTAGAAGTGGAAGTTTAGGGTTAGGCTGTAGGACAGGAAGGGGAGGGTTAAAGTTAGACTACTAGAAGTGGAAGGTTAGGGTTAGGCTGTAGAACAGGAAGGGTTAGGTTAAGGTTGGCAGTCACTGTTCTTGGAACATCCTCTGGGAACTTAAACAATGCTGGAGACTGCTGTGGAGTCCTCATGTTGACATTTCTCTGTTGGGGTGTGATCTGTCACACATCAGGTAATCCCACTGCAGGCCGGATGCTACTGTAGAGGTCCAGATCTTAAAGCCTTCATTATACATTGATAATATATGTTGGGGCTGATTTACAGTTTCTGGTAGTAGATGCGCAAATCCTCTGCTTACTATACAGAGCCTTTTATTGCATATAGAAAACCTCTGTTTTACACGTACACCAGCCATGAGCTCGCACAATTAGTTTTACAGAAGCACAGGGAGTCGCTAGTAAGCCCCAGTTCCACCAGCACAGAGCACACAGGTGGACGCGTCCAACTTTCTGTGCTCGCTCCCGTTCTGCACATGGGCCGGGAATTATCCATTATACAGCTCGGGATCAGCCTATTAGGAGGACTTTAAAACTTAATTGGCTTCTCTGATTTAATACCGTGTTCCCAACGGTAACACACTTATAGGAGTTGACGGTGTCCTGTACACAGTTGCCATTTCCATCACCCAATAAAATCTTGTTTGTTGGAAGGACTGAAGTATTTGCATATCAAATAATATTCCCAGAATACGCAATGCTCCAAAATAGAATATCTAAATAGAGACTGTCATCATGTCCCGGTGATTAATGAGCCAACTTAAACATTTTAAATGCCTTTTTCCCCGCAGATAGTATGTAACATTTCAAAGGTTATATCTTCCTTTGAAATACAACCACTAAAAAAATTAAGATGCATATATAGCTGTTATTAAGCTGCGAAACGATGATGGTTAATAAATATTCCTGTCGCCCCGGAGAACGATGTCTCTTTTCCCTCCAAACCCTAATATGTTTCCTATAAGGACATCAAACATGGCGCAGGGAACCCTGCAACCCTCCCACTCCTGGGGAATGCGAATTCCAGGTACTTTCAAAGTGACATCTTGTTACTGTAGAAATGTATGACACAGAGGATTAATGTGTAAATATGCTCCGCACCGGCCCCGCGCGGCCCCTGATCATTTAATCAGTGCTGCAGCAATAACTTATTGTGACGGAGACGAGTTACTGTGCCAGGCACATTGTTCTGTTTAAACGCAGCGTTCCAGAGATATGTTTTCTGAACTGGTGCATCGAAACCACATATGTTCAACATTATTGTTAAAAAAAAACAATACATATTTAGCGTAGAGTGAGTCTTCTAACACATACACATTAGCCTTGATGTGGATGGGACACAAGGGGAAGGCGCCGTGTAGATTAATTTATGGAGGGACTACTATCAGGAAGACATGAGAGGCATATTGTCAGTGGTGCATGTGAGGCATGTGACTAGGGGCATCGGCTGCTATGTGGATATGTACCAAGGGGACAATCTCTATGATCTGTCTCCTTTATGATGGGGTAGAGGGTAGGGCAGGTGAGTTTTGTTAGCAGGGCAGCCATCAGGAGGGATAGAGCAGCATAAGGAATACAGGCCCAGACAGATATCGCAACGTCATGACTTTATAGCGTCACAATGGTTGGGCACGGGCCTTACCAGCTTTGGCAGTCCTGGGCCCCGCTCTTTCTGACGGTGACCCTGTTTGTTACTGTGAAAGTGCCAGCCTGTAGGATTGTGACAATAGCTGGCTTTACTACAAGGATGTGGCATAAGTGGGTGCTGGGGGTGTGGATAGGACCTGTGCTGGGTCCCTGACCCCCCAGATGAAGTTTGTCCAATCACTCCCCTAGTCTTACTGTTGCCAACTTCCTCTTCACCATTGGGAAAATTGAACAGCCTATGTGACACCACTGAACTGCTTGTCATACAGTTTGATAGGACGGTCCTCCATGCCATGGTTGCTGCCACCCATCAGGCACAATGCCCTAGGTATGGTGGATATGAGGCATAATATGGATATATCGTGCCAATATGGAGTATCTGCAGAACAACTCTATTCCTATACAAGTAGGCACAGGGTGGTTGGAGTGAAGTGCCACTCTAGCCAAGATGCAGACCCTGGTCTGTCGGAGTTTTCCTCACCGCTCCATAAGTTGCAGGATGCAGTACACCTAGATTTGGCTGAGAGCTCTGTAACAGATATAAAAAAATCTAAATAAACGTGTCTACTGTCATCTATTTATTTATATCAGCTCTTAATTCAGAGGCTCCCAGCAATAGACATCCACCTTCGCTTGTAAAGCTAGCCGGCCACTAGAATGGATTTGGGCTAAAAATCGTGTAGTGTGTGGCCATGATAAAATAAAAAAGGACATAAAACGCCTGTAACAATATTGTTGATCAATCGGAATTCCTAACAATAAAAAAAAAAAAAGTGAAAAAATAAAAATGAAAATCCCCGTACTTAACTTGCTTCAGCTGTGACTTGGCACCGGAGAGGTGCCCGTCTGCTCCCCCGGACCCCTGGCAAGTTCTTCATGCTTGCAGACGCCCCGTCCAGCCGGAGAGCAGAGACCCAGGGGAGCAGATGGGCACCTCTCCGGTGCCAAGTCTCGGACGCAGAGAGGTAAGTACTGGGTTTTTCATTTGTTTTGGGCCATTGGAACCATATTGTTCTAGTGAATGGTGCCGAGGACCAATATCCAATCCAATAATATTGTTCTAGTGGATGCCCAGCTTTACTGGAGAACAGTAAACTAAACAAACTAATGAATGAATAAATAAATAAATAAAAGAGTGATACTACTGTTAAACAGGTCTCAGTGAACATCTCAGGTTAGTGTTTCAATCTGAGGTTATAAACTCGTTATCCTGATTTATGATCAGTTGAACTTAAAAAGGAAAAAAATGTGAAGTTCCATCCATTCATCACTGTCATTTCTTATGTTAAATTTTCACCAAACAATTATCAGCAGATAAAAGGGCCAAGGATGCAGCAATTTCCTCACTGTGACAAATGAAGATGAATGTCTGCTGGTTAATTAGATAACATTTACCAGTGATACGGCTTTGAGGGAACCTCCTCTAATTTCAGATGCTGCTGGGAATACCTTGCATGTTGCTTTATATGTCCTTTGATGCCCACGAGTGACAGCTGGTACGCAGTGTTAGCACTATAGTGCCACTCGTAGCGGCTGTGGCTGTGATCTCGCCCTCTGCACAACAACTCAACGCAGACGCCCGCAGGTCATGGCTAAGCCCGGGGGACTGCTGAGGGCTGACATTCACAACCTATTTGGGACCATTTGCATTTAACCCTGTAAACGTAATACAAAACGTATGGCCTTGCTGCTTATACATTATATTTATGTTTATATTACATTATATTGTGTTTATAGAAATCATTCTAATTTTGTATCTTTCAAGACTTTTTCATTGTCACCAAAATAGTAACACACAGTATAATCACTGATTCCCCTACAACACACAATGGACCAGACTCAGAATTTAGGTACTATTGACTTTCTGACAGCTTACTCAAGAGTGGGTAAAACCATGATGAATTGCAGGGGAGGTAAATGTCATTAGTTGCAATCAGTATTACAGGTGAGAGATGATGTTTCCAGCCCAAGTGTAATAACAGTGTAACAGTAACGCTGGTCAGTATCTGTGTGCAACATGCAACAATAAAGTATTCTCCCTGCATGCAAACACTGACATTCATTTTACCTCCCCTGCAATTCATCATGGTTTTACCCACTCTTGGCTAAAGCTGGTCGAATAACATAAATGTAATACTTTCCAGGTAGGAATATGCTTATGCTTATTGCAAACAAATACTGACAAACTTTATTTTAAAACTGTCATTTAGACTTGAGCTGGGATACCAAAAATTACAGTTAAGATGTTGTGGAACATTTCATACCCAGGGCCACTGGGTATGAAGTGGATTGGCAAGATTCCCCCCCATGTGACGTTATGACATTGTGACGTGCCGCCCAGACCCGAGAGCCTATTCTCACGTCAAGTAAGTTATGGCATGAAGAAACAACAGATGAAATAAAAGTAAAGTTTCCACATAGAAGCTTTCTATCTGTATTTCCTCTGCTGCTGCTGCACTCCAGTGACGACGGACCCCCATTCTGTCTGGGCAGGAACAGTAGTCCCGACTGTCCTGATGGCTGCCCTGGCCATACCACTAGAGCAGACCATACGGATGCAGACATGAATAGTCTTACCAACATCTTTCTGTCTATTTTATTTTTTATTATTATTTAAAATGATTATTATTTATTATTATTATTATTATTATTATTATGATTATTATGATTATTATTATTATATTATTTTTTAGTTCCATCAAACACTCCTTACACGATAAGCACAAAACTGTTTTGTTAAACTGAAACTATTTTTTATTCATTTGTTTTTTTGTTATCCAAAAGCTTAAGCATGTTCTTATTGCGTTTTTATAACCAATTCCGCAAAGTAGAATTTAACCGACTGGAGCATCATCTGAGGGAATATGGGATTATACTAGTGCATTAATGTGTATGGAGGGTTTTAGGCTGTATTTACAGCAAGTACAGACCTCAGCAAACCTGTTACCTAGCTTGTTCCCTATCATTAGAGGCTCTTGTTTTTCCTCTAAGCCCTTAATCTGCTCCTAAGTGATTTCTGATGTGTGGCCACTGAAGTTCTGCAACTGTTCCATTCCTGTCTGGTACTGATTCCTGCTCTCATCTGGCTCATTAGCTTTTAAAACGGCAAACAAATTGAACTTTCCACCCCCGGCTCCTAAAAAAAGCCCTGCTGCAGTCACCGAGCTCAGCACAGAAACACAGAAAGACTGAACAGTCATCACAATGAAAAAGGCAACACAAAGCTAATGGCGAGAATTGCCTGCCACAACATTTTACTGTAATCTGCTTTATATCTTATACTTCACTTTCTCTTCACCATAAGAGAAACAGACTGAGTGGAAGAAGACACAAGTTACACATTTATCACTACATTATTATAGTGATGAGGGGTGGAAAGGTTCTGCATGGGCGGGGTCATGTGGTACTAGGGGGTGGGTTGAATGGGATGAGTCTTTGTGAAAGAAGCTTTCAGGGGGTTGTCATCCTAAAACAGCGCTTGGCACTCTATGAATAAATGCTGTTTCTAAATACATTGCAAACAGCTGTCTATCCACTAGGTCTTCTCTGCACTAATGGAACAAGGATGTCCACTGTATTTTCGACTAGAAAATGGCATTGTTTTTTTCACTGAGGTAGCTGCAGTAACATGCTGTTCATATGCCACACACTTCTGGTCGAACTGGATTAACCACAATGCCATCAACAACGTGGGGGGCGCCTATATCACCCATCGGACTGGGCTCCTGGAAAAGCATTCATTTAGCTGTGCTTTTCTCTGTTGGAAAATGCTGGAGTCTATCTTACGCTGCTAGACAGGGGCAGGGACCTTAACTATTTCGTGTGGATCAGTGGTCTATGTGACCATTGTCTGCATGAATCGGAAAAGACCCTGTCCCATTAGCTTAATATAAATGCCCCTTGTGTAGTGTAGTTTGGCATGGTGTGGAAGGAATATCTGCTGAATGTGAGCAAATATGCATCCAGTCCTTAATGTCTACTCATTCCTTGTACTACCTAGGGAGAGTTTCTTAGAGTTTTTAATAAAGATTAAAATTTTATATTATAATATTTTATTAAAACAGTAGCACAAAAATGACAATGACGTCTTGTCAGTAGCTACAGGAGTCGCATCAGTCACACTTGCCACCAGACCTCTGAGTCAGGGGGACCCGCAGACCCCTGACGCCACCACTGTCACTGCGAGCGATCTCTATAGCAATGTAGGGAGCTCAGAATCAGTCTCTTTCTCTACCGTTCCATATGGCGCCTGCAGGAGGAGAGCCTGAAATTCTGAGCTCCCTGCATCACTATGGAGGTATAAGACATTGAATCAATCTCTGTTTGCGCGTTATTTTCGTTAAATTTGTGTTATTTTGCTCTCGGGTCATTGAGGGGGATTGAATTGGCCCCTTAGTCTTAAGTTTGTTACACACATAAAATCGCATGCATATCCCTCATTTCATCATAAAATGCTTTTAATATCACAGGGTTGATGACTGGGGGAATTGATGACAATGATTACTGTTTAATGTTTTGTTGTTTATTTACAATGAATATTTTTTGTAGCATTTTTATACTAATAATACTAATATTATACTAATAATTCTGATTATTATGACCTTGGTAGGTTTATGCTAATTGGTAAAAATAAACTTAACAGAAACGGGAAAGAGAAAGTCCCTAGCCACCCAGAAAGTAACCATCAGATGACCTTAAAAAGCTAAAGAGTCACTGAAAAAAAAGCTAAAGAGACACTGAAATGTGTCAGGTCATAGGGTAACTGATTAAACCCAATGAAAGAAAGAGAGAGAGAGAGAGAGAGAGAGAGAAACTGCCAGATTCAAATATACACTCTCATGACTTACATTCATGACTTAAACTTATGGGCAAAACCATGTTGAATTGTAGGGGAGGTAAATGTAATTAATTGCAATCAGTATTACAGGTGAGAGATGTTGTTTCCAGTCCAAGTGTAATAACAGTGTAACAGTAACGCTGGTCAGTATCTGTGTGCAACATGCAACAATAAAGTATTCTCCCTGCATGCA
>JABWIB010002598.1:30904-42761 GCA_016617825.1 Platyplectrum ornatum | reverse complement strand
CCTCACTGTCCAACCGCTGAGCTCCTCTCCCTCGCTCCTCGCTCCTCCCCCTCACTATCCAGCCCTTAGTCCCTTCCCCCTCACTGTCCAACCTCTGAGCTCCTCCCCCTCGCCCCTCCCCCTCACTGTCCAAACCCCTCGCTCCTCCCTCTCACTATCCAGCCCTTAGTCCCTTCCCCCTCACTGTCCAACTGCTGAGCTCCTCCCCCTTGCTGTCCAACATCTGACCTTTTATTCATTGCTGTCTATACCCTGAGCTTCTCCCCCTCTTTATCTCCTGACTTTCTATTTATTGATGTCCAATTCCCTGGTCTTTTCCCCCTCACTTTCTAATCCCTGATCTCCACCCCCTCACTGTCCAACCCCTGAGCACCAACCCCTTGCTGTCTAACCATCTGGATTTCTATTCCTCCCTGTCCAGCCCCTGAGCCCCTTACCCTTTGCTATCCAACCCCTAAGCTCCCTCCCCCTCACTGTTCTGTGAGTCTTGGCCATTCACGATTGTAGGGCAGACATCATACGGTGCTGGAAGACGCAGCATTTAATGCAGTGCATGGTGTCTCCCTGGCAAGTTGCTTCTAATTAATCTTTACATTCCGCCTTGAAGAAACGTAAGATCCATGATGATTTCTATTTACATGGGTTGGGATTGGCTGCAGTATATAAATTTGAGAGAAGCTGGAGGATCCTCCATTTATGTGAGATGTGTTCTGCTCATACTTGTCTATATATAATAATATGGGGTTATTGCTCTGCGACCTTTGTAAGCTGAAACTTGTATTGGCCCGGTCAAGGCCGGGTCCCGATCTCCAATTTACCTCCTGATGTTGTAATGAAGGTAATGTTCTCTCAATGCTTTTGTCTTTTAGGAGTCCCCAGGCAATGGCATGTCTATCAGCGGCTCAAAGACTGATCCTGAGGAGGAGACTGTTCCCAGACCCATCAACCCTTCACCTTCACTCCCAGAGACAGCTGAGAAGAGGAAGAGCCCACCTGCACAAACTAATAGAGATCCTGACGCAAAGGATAGGCTGCCTGTTAATGGCACAGCCGCGAGTGTTACCGAAAAGCTCGCCCAGCTCATAGCGACATGTCCCCCTTCCAAGTCTTCCAAAATCAGAGCCAAAAAGCCAACAACTTCATCCCAAACCAGTACGGAGAAGGACCATCCAGCTTCACATTGTGCCGGTGGCACAGGCGACTGTCACAGCCTGGCCAAACAAACGTTAGACCGTAGCTGTGGCCGGCAAGCCAAGGAGAGTATCCTGGAAAAGTTCTGCATTGGCAGTGACGTAGCCAGTAACAATGATGGGAGCACGGTGCCTGTGGAGAAACACTTTCTTGGGGAGAAAGTGATTCCTGAGGAAACAAGCAGCCAGGGGAAACTTTCTCCCGTATATTGCACTTCTTTGGACTACCGGAACAGGGGGGCATCTGACACTTCTGCAGCAGCGTCACCATTGGGTGCAGTAGGAGAAGGGAATCTGCCTTCACCAGCACCAACAACCTCCTTCATGTCCTCCTGTAGAAGTTCAAATATGAATTGTCCGCAGTCCTCTTCAACTTCATTGCACTTAAGCCCTGACACAACCCGTGTAGAATGTATCCACGAGTCAGCTGACATTTTACTCGATGCCAGTGGCCAAGCCCAGCACAGCTTGGACCAGCAAAGTGTCTCTAGTAAGAATGCAAGGACTCATTTACCCTCTGGACCCTTGGTATCAAACAAGAAGCCTACACAGAGGGTGCAGCCTGGCATCCACAAGGCTGACCCTTCTGTTGTCAGTTTTGCCAGTCTGCTGCGAAAAAAGCAATTGATAACGGTTGGTAACCTCACCGAGAAGCAATTTCACAATGTCAAACATGGCAGCAGCAATATACAGACAAGGCCATTCAAGAAGAGGAAAGGCAAACGGCCCAGGTGGACGAAAGGACCCCTGAGAACTACTCTGTCTTCAAAGGAGCCAGTAGAGCATAACGAGGGGAAGAGCCCTCATAGACTCCACCAGTATGGGCCTGGGAAATGTCTTGGAAAAAAAGACTTTCTTCCTCCATCTGCCTTGACCAGGCCAAGTACTTCCACCGAGGGACCTACCAAGGAGTCCCACAAAGTGCTCCCTAAGCTGTACAGTAGCCACAGGACCTACAAAATGCTTTGTCCTAACCGAGACTTCACAGGATCTCACAAGCGAGAAAAAGGAAAGCCGGAAATAGAAGCCATGCCACACCTGGAAGGTCCTCCTAAAATAGGGAAAGCAGAAAGCGAAGCTATGGCGGACCTGGACGGTCCTCCCAAGAGAGGGAAGCCAGAGAGTGAAACCATGCCGCCCACGGATGGTCCTCCCATGAGAGGGAAGCCAGAGAGCGAAGCCATGTTGCATCTGGAGGGTCCTCCTAAGAGAGGGAAACCAGAGAGCGAAGCCATGCTGCACATGGAGGGTTCTTCTAAGAGAGGGAAGCCAGAGAGTGAAGCCATGCCGCACCTGGAGGGCCCTCCCAAGAGAGGCAAGGCAGAGAGCGAATCCATGCCGCACCTAGAGGGTCCTCAGAAGAGAGGAAAGTCGGAAATTGAAGCAATGCCGCACCTAGAGGGTCCTCCCAAGAGAGGGAATCCGGATAGTGAAGCCATGCCGCATCTGGAGGGTCCTCCCAAGAGAGCATTAAAAATTCCGGCTTTTAAGGTGGCCACGTTACAGTCAAAAGAAGAACAGGGACCTCCTATTCTCCAGCCAGAGGTTGACATGCCTTCTCTAAAAAATAGTTTCACAAGACCGCTCTTTCCCAGGAAAAGGGGAAGGCCGAGAAGGGACTCCTTGCCGCCAATGCGCACTCCACCTGTACTTTCAGTTGCACCTTTTTTGGTCACTGACAGTCATCAGAAGCAGCAGAGCAATGATTTGTACAATGGCAAGCTTCATGATGGGGACGAGACCTACAAAGCGCCCCTTCACTGCTCCGATCCAGATCGTATGTCCAGGAAGAGAAGTAACGGGCAGATCATGAAAACCATCATTCGTAAGATCAATAAGATGCAGACAATCAAGAGGAAAAAGTTCTTAAATCAGATTCTGTCCGGCACAGCAGAACAAAGCAGCAATGGGAAAGTCCAAACCAAGGTGCAAGGTGCTGTATCCGGTCTCGCTGCCACGTTTGGTTCTAGATTAGGCCAGCAGATAAATGTCAGTAAGAAGGGAACCATCTACATTGGCAAACGAAGAGGTCGTAAGCCAAAGGCAACGCATGAATGTGCAATGAGCAGTGCTGTTCAGCCAGAGTCTAATCCACTATTAAATCCAATCCTGAAATCTCCAGCTATGGCAGACTCACAGGTTCTTCCTTCCCCGATCAGCTCTTTCTCATCTGGTGTAAGTGGTGCTCAGAGCCCAATGAGCAGCGATGCCAGCTTTGTGGAACCAAACCCTGTGCCATACCTACAACTTCATCACAGACATGGCACCTTCCTGCAAACGCTGGCCATGAGGAAAGCTTCCAAAGACTCCAGGCAACAGTCTCCTCCTTCTCTCCTGCCAAACTCTCCTTCTCACTTACACGATATCACCTCCCTGAAGGACGCCACATCCTCGCCTATTAGTGAGTCTCACAGCGACGAGACTGCACCCAGCGACAGCGGCATCGGAACGGATAATAACAGCACATCGGACCGAGCTGAGAAGTTCTGCGCCCAAAAGAAGAGGCGACATTCTTTTGATCACCTCGCCCTCATGGCTCCCGAGCCCTCCGCCGTCATCAACACTCTCAAGGAGAAGCACAAACACAAGTGTAAGCACAGGAGCTATGACTTCCTCAGCTACGACAAAATCAAGAGACAGAAGAGGAAGCGTAAAAAGAAATACCCACAACTGCGCCATTGTCAGGACCCTGATTTCCTGGCCGAGTTGGAGGAGATTATAAGTGGCCTCAGTGATGTCCACATCTCCCATCGCGGCCACCATTTTATTCCCAGGGACCTGCTGCCCACTATATTCCGTCTGAATTTCAATAGCTTCTACGGCCACTCCAGCTTCCCAGTTGATCCTTTACACTATATCCGTAAGCCAGATCTAAAGAAGAAGAGGGGACGGCCGCCCAAAATGCGGGAAGCCATGTCGGAGATGCCTTTTATGCACAGCCTGGAGTTCCCCCTCTCTGGCACTGGGTTCTACCCCTCATATGGCATGCCTTACTCTCCTTCTCCCCTTACTGCTACACCCATCGGCCTAAGTTATTATGGTCGGTATCCCCCTACGCTCTACCCTCCGCCCCCATCCCCTTCCTTCACCACTCCCCTGCATCCACCTTCTTATATGCACACTGGCCACCTATTACTCAACCCTGGCAAGTACCGTAAGAAGAAACACAAATTGCTGCGCCAGGAGGCCTTCCTAACTGCCAGCCGGACCCCACTCCTGCCCATGGGCACGTACCCTGGCGTCTCCCCTGATATGGCCTACGGTTGGATGGTTGAGCACAAGCACAGGCATCGCTACAAACACCGGGAGCATCGGTCCGAGCCACAGCTTTCCATGGACACGCTGGGGGGGGTGGGCTCCTCCAGGACTGTGCTGGAGTCTTTCAAACGTTACAGGTTTGGGAAAGACAATATGACAGACAGATACAAACACAAAGACAAACACAGGTGTCACCTAGCATGTGGCCACCTGTCGCCCTCCAAGGGATTACTAACACCAGACGAGCCGTGGGCCCGGAGGGATGCCGTGGAGACCTCTACACAGCCTCTGTTGCACAAAGACCCCGCTGGCCTCTCTCTTGGAGGATTTGCTTCCAGCTCTGAGGCCGCAAGCAGTGATGAACACACCAACCTCTTCACAAGTGCAATAGGTAACTGCCGTGGCAGCTTATCCAACAGCGGCGGGCGCAAGACTTTATGCGACAGCCCATCTTTTTTTACAGACCATCGATCGTTGAGGAAGGAGGTGCCCCAGACTTCGGCAGGTAGGAATCTCGCTTCTGTTCTAATATGTGACCATGTATCTCATAGGGAATTCACCACTAATGCTGGCGTCTTGGTTTTATCATGGTGGTATGGGTGACCTTAGTAAGGATTCCAAACATAGGTGACATTGTGACTTGGAATCTTCAGATCTTTAAATGGTCCACTAGAATCATCATTGATCTTATTATACCAGTGTCTTTGTCATATTAAAACTATTTACTATTCTCACAGAATCTGTTAAGGTAAAGGAAATCACTAGGATCTCTATGAGATTACAGCCAGCAACATATAAGAAGATTATTAGCATCCTTGTAATCAGTTGGAAAGGAAAGAGATTAAGGAATCTCGAAGTCGTACACGTATGACCTAGGGTGACCCCTGAATTCTGAATTTATCATGCATAGTTGGTGGGCCCTGTGGTGGGGTATAAACGTGGGTTGGTGGGCACTAAGGAAATTCTTATTGCTCTGTGTTTTCTCAGCCTCCCAGGATCATGTAACTTCCAGCCCATGCAGGAGGAGAACGCAGTCTGAGAGCACCTCGTCTTCTGGTAAGTAACGCTACACCCAGCATGGCTCATTTATCTAGATTGCCAGTCCCTCGTCTTAAATGTATATATATTGACTTGGTTTATGGTTTAAGTGTGTGTTTGTAATCCAGAACACTTGATCACAGATTACAGTACCTATCACAGCCAGCAGGGTCTGTATAGGCATGTGGTAGCATGTGGTACATACAGTGGGCAGCATTGTTTAGAAGCCAAGGAGACTTATTGATACATGGCATATACACATGCAGAGCTGGCTTTCATCCATCTTGATATGTCGTGTGTTTTGTTTCCTTGCAGTTGTGGGCATCCCGTCGCGTAATGTGCGGAACCTTTCTGCCAGCGAAGACACAGGGGATTGCTTACATCAGCGTACGGCGTATGGCGAGAAGCAAAGCTCTTTGGACATGAATGTAGACTCTTTCCTGTCTTGTACCGCTCCTGCTTCATCAAGCCCAGCTAGAGGCTATTGTCGCGAGAAAGCCCAGGCCAAGTGTGACGCCTCACACCCTTCAACCCCTGCACCTTCAGTGGATGGTATAGGTGTATCCTCCGGCCGCCTGCCCAGCGGCTGCCCTGGCCTGTGCCTGAAGCGGAGCGTGGTTGAGGCTATACACAAGCAGGCGCGGCGGATGTACAACTACGACAAGATCTTGGTCTCCAAGAAGAACCTGGATCACGTCAACAAGATCCTGAAAGCCAAAAAGCTTCAGAGGCAGGCCCGCACCGGGAACAACATAGTCAAGAGACGTCCAGGGAGACCCAGGAAGTACCCGCTGGAAGCTGTCCTGCCCATGATGAGCGACAGAAAGTGCGCTCAGCCCGGGGACCACACCATCACAGACGCCATTGAAGCTGTAGTCCAGGGCTGGAAAGGAAAACACCTTGTGACAGGATATCCCGAAAAAAAGCCCCTGAAACCCATCTCACATGAAGATCAGGAGAGCAGTGCATGGTACTTAGAAATACTACCCCCTGTACCCGACGGCCACACTACCTCCTGTACCCTGCCTTATACATACTACCTTCTCTGACCCACCATACTGCCCCCTGTACCCCATCATCCTACATCCTGTACCCAACCTCTGTGTCCCTAAACATTTTACATTTGTACTCCTTCATACTATTATACCCCAGCTCTGCGTCTTTATACATACCCCATACTCATCCTCCCTCTTGCTCTATTTACCCTCTTGCCTTGTGTTTCAGCCTGACAGAAGTTTCCACCACTCCAGAGGTGACAGAAACCCAGGGGGACTGTGGACCAGACAAGTCCCATCACATGATCCCACAACGAGAGAAGAAGATCGCTCGCCCCCCCAAGAAGAAGTTCCAGAAGGCCGGTCTTTTTTCGGACGTCTATAAAACTCTGGAGTAAGTCTCAGGACCTGGACTCTGCACTGGACACTCACGACAGGCATGAGGACAATGGGGATTTGCAGGGGACATCCAGATAGGGGAAGGACACGTGGCTGTCCGCCAGGGGATAGGGGAAATGTGGCTTTCCGCAAGGGGATAGGGGACACGGCTGTCCGCCAGGGGCGGGGTGGTAACGTGGATATCTGTCAGGGAATGGGGGACACGTGGCTGTGCACGGGGCACAGGGACTGGTCTGTGATGTGAAGGCAGTCACTTGATGTATGTGACTTTCGGTCATTTTTTGATCATGTTGTGTTGTCTTTCCTACAGCCCCAAAACCAGACTCATGCAACTGAAGAAGGAGAAGCTGGAGTATAACCCGCGGGAGCATGAATATGGTCTCCTCCCAGCACCCATCCACATCGGTCAGTCCCTGTTCTCTCCTGATAAACTCACTCTGTCATCTTGCTCCTTCCACTATATAACTGTCATTCATCTCCTGATATACTCTGTGCTGCTGTCACCCTGCTCCTTCCTCTATATAACTCTCACTCATCTCCTGATATACTCTGTGCTGCTGTCACCCTGCTCCTTCCTCTATATAACTCTCACTCATCTCCTGATATACTTTGTGCTGCTGTCACCCTGCTCCTTCCACTATATACCTCTCACTCATCTCTTGGTTTACTCTGTACAGCTGTAACTCATTTCCTGATATCCTCTGTGCTGCTGGGCATATGGAGGTTATATTTTGGTGTGTGAGGAAAGGGCAGCGGGGAAAGCAGTTACCTCGGGCACAGGGCTGTGTATAAGTTTCCTGGGTTGTGTAATATAGAGGGTTTGTGCTCCCCTGGCTGGCAGCCATTGCTCGCTCCTCAATGAGGCCTTTGTTTTACCCAGTGAGGTCACCGCAGAAAAAGCAAATTCCCCACAGATTAAGCTGCTTCCTGGAGCCTGCCAAGACGCCAGAAATAAGGAAAAACTTTCCCCTTCTGAGGGATTGTGCCGCACCCGGTGGAGACTGAGCTGTGTCTCAGTGACCCCCCTCCCAGTGTTATAGACATGTTTACAGGTAACTCCTGCCTGTGTTATAGACATGTTTACAGGTGACCCTCCTCTCTATGTAATGTTTATAAGTGATGCTTTCTGCCAGTGTTATAAACATGTTTACAGGTGACCCTCCTGCTGGTGTAATATACAGGTTTAAAGGTGACTCCTCTTGCTTGTGTAATAGACATGTTTACAGGTGATCCCTCCTGCAAGTGTAATAGACATCTTTACAGGTGACCCCCTCCTGCTTGTGTAATAGACATCTTTATAGATGACCCCCTCCTGCCGGTGGAATAGACATCTTTACAGGTGACCTCTCCTGCCAGTGTAATAGACATCTTTACAGGTGACCTCTCCTGCCAGTGTAATAGACATCTTTACAGGTGACCTCTCCTGCCAGTGTAATAGACATCTTTATAGATGACCCCCTCCTGCCAGTGTAATAGACATCTTTACAGGTGACCCCTCCTGCCGGTGTAATAGACATCTTTACAGGTGACCCCCTCCTGCCAGTGTAATAGACATGTTTACAGGTGACCCCCTCCTGCCAGTGTTATAGACATGTTTACAGGTGACCCCCTCCTGCCAGTGTTATAGACATCTTTACAGGTGACCCCCCTCCTGCCAGTGTAATAGACATCTTTACAGGTGACCCCCCTCCTGCCAGTGTAATAGACATCTTTACAGGTGACCCCTCCTGCCAGTGTAATAGACATCTTTACAGGTGACCCCCTCCTGCCAGTGTAATAGACACCTTTACAGGTGACCCCCTCCTGCCAGTGTAATAGACATTTTTACAGGTGATTTCTCCTGCCAGTGCTTCATTTTCTTATCCCATTCCCAGCTGTCCGGGCCCCTCACTCTCTTCTTCTTTTTGTGAATTATGAGCACTTTATTAGACTGTGCCTTCTTCATTAGACAGTGGTGTAAATGTCATGAATTTAACGTGTTGGCCTTTCATGTTCCAGGGAAATATCTGCGACACAAAAGAAGCGACTTCCAGTTGCCGTACGACATTTTGTGGCAATGGAAACACAATCAGGTACATGGCATAGAGGTGTGGGTGTGACTGGTGTATGATGGGGTTGCAGTATATAAAGAAGGGGAACACATTGTGATGGGGGTGTCAATGTGCATGAACATGAGGGGGATGTCAGCATGTGCGAGGGGGTCATTATGTAATGATGTCTTTTTCTTTAGTTGTATAAGAAGCCGGATGTACCTCTTTACAAGAAAATCCGCTCCAGTAAGTAGTGATGGCCCTTCTCCTCCCAAACCTGCCTCCTATTCCCCCGCATTGCGTGTCACCTACTCACTTGCCTCCTGCTCCCTCGCCCTGTGTGCTTCCTGCTCCTCTACCCTCTCCCTGCGTGCCTCCTTCTCTTACCTTGTCTTGCATGCCTCCTCCCTCGACTTGTGTGCCTCCTCCCCTGCCGTAATGTATTCTCTTCCTCCCTTTGCCTTGCATGCATCCTCATACTGCATTGTGTGCCTCCTCTTTCATACGTTCCGCCTCCTCCCCCCCCTGCTGACTCCTCCTCCATTGCCTTAATGCCTCTTCCTTCCTCCCTTGCATGCCCCCTTTTCCTCCCTGCCCCTGCGAGCCTCCTCCTTCTGCCTCACCCTGTGTACCTCCTCCTCCCACCTCACCCTGTGTACCTCCTCCTCCCTTGCCTTAATGGCTATTCTTTTTGCCTCACCCTGTGTGCATGATGCAGATGTCTATGTAGATGTGAAGCCTCTGTCTGGGTATGAGGCCACGACGTGTAACTGCAGGAGACCGGATAAGTCAGAGGAGCGGGGCTGCGTGGAGGATTGTTTGAACCGGTGAGTGTATGAGAGGTTGCAGCAGTTCCTCTATTGTGTGTCCGTTCTGACCCTTGTGCTTCCTTTGCAGAATGATTTTTGCTGAGTGTTCCCCTAATACTTGTCCCTGTGGGGAGCAGTGCCAGAACCAGCGCATTCAGAGACACGAGTGGGTCCAATGCTTGGAGCGTTTCCGGGCAGAGGGGAAGGGTTGGGGCATTCGCACCAAGGAGCCTCTCAAGGCTTCGCAGTTCATCATTGAGTATTTGGGTGAGGTGGTGAGCGAGCAAGAGTTCAGGTGGGTGATGGGCGAATGCCTGGTACTGGGGCAACCTCCTTCACAATAAACAGGTGAGTGTTACAGAGCTGTCTTCATCTCCAGAAACCGGATGATTGAGCAGTACCACAACCACAGCGACCACTACTGCCTGAGCCTGGACAGCGGAATGGTGATTGACAGCTATCGTATGGGCAACGAGGCTCGGTTCATCAACCATAGCTGTGACCCCAACTGTGAGATGCAGAAATGGTGAGTCTTTTTCCCACGGGCGCCCTCCAGACCATTTATTGCAGGTAATAATTCTGTTTTACCTTGTCGCTTCCAGGTCTGTGAATGGTGTTTATCGAATAGGACTGTACGCTCTGAAGGACATGCCTGCAGGGACGGAGCTGGCCTATGACTACAACTTCCATTCCTTTAACATGGAGAAGCAGGTGAGGTGCTGTGTTGTACCCTGTACATCCTGGTTCTGAATGGCCTTCTTACCCAGTCAGTGTCTCTCCTCCTGGCAGCAACTGTGTAAGTGTGGCTTCGAGAAATGCAGAGGAATCATTGGAGGAAAGAGTCAAAGAATGAACGGGCAAACCAACAAGGCTGGCCTGTTACCATCCCACCGGAGATTGGGCCGCTCCAAGGAGAAGCGCAAATCCAAGCACCGACTGAAGAGGAGGGTGAGTGGCATCCGAGTGTTTGGGTGACTCTTCAGTGTGTGACAGTACTGTTCGGGTGACTCTCCAGTGTGTGACATGCTGATTAGGTGACTCTCCAGTGTGTGACAGTGATGATTGGGTGAATTGCTGTAATTTGCATCTGTCTCTTGCAGAGAGGTCACCTTAGTGAGGATCGCAGTGACAGTGTGGGGACACCAAATAGACTGAGCCTCCACATGAAGCCAATGTCCAACAGAGAAAGGTGTGTGTCCATATGCAGCTGGTAGCCTCCCCCCTCCGGGTGCCTGTAGACTCCCCCCTCCGGGTGCTGGTAGCCTCCCTCCTCAGCACTGATTTCTGTTGCTGATAAATTGGAGTCACCCTCTGATTTGCAGGTTTGTGTTTCAGGAACTTTGTATTGAAGCACAGAGTTTTCCTGGTGAGGAACTGGGAGAAGACTCGGCGGAGACACGAGGAAGTGAAAGATGACATGAACTCCACACCACTTTATAACCGCTGGAGCACCGTGTGCCGAGATGATGGAAACATAAAGTCTGGTAAGACTGGATTCAGGGTTTGTTATGGAGTGATACTTCCTTTGTAGGCAGTTATCATGTCCAGTCTGACCTGTATTCCAGATGTCTTCATGACGCAGTTTGCTGCTCTTCAGACCGCACGATCGGTACGCACCCGACGGTTAGCCGCTGCTGAAGAGAACATAGAAGTAGCGAGGGCTGCACGGCTGGCTCAGATTTTTAAGGAGATCTGTGATGGGATTATCTATTACAAAGGTATTATTATTATTATTATTATGATTATTTTTATAAGGCATTGTACAATTGAGGGAGGATGAGGGCAGAGCTGAAGAAGGAAAGCATGAAGTTGAAGTGGAGAAAGTTGGCGCTCTTTTTTGAGCATTTTTGTAGGAGCTCCGTCAGAGTGCCATGGTTGTGGGTTGGAGCGGTGGAATGAGGTCCGGGAGGGAGGGCAGGAATCAAGGGCAGAGAGGAGGCCGTTGTTGTAGTGGGAGGTGCTGAATCTAGGGCAGGATATGAGTAAAGGAGGGGTTGACGGTGTGAAGTCCAGTGAGTTAAGATTATGGGGTATATTTACTAAGCAGGGAGATTGCAGTGAAATTCGAATTTGGGGAAGTTGCCCATGGCAACCAATCAGATTTGAGCTCTCAGTTTCATTTTACACTCTGGAGAATG
>JABWIB010002598.1:11681-30679 GCA_016617825.1 Platyplectrum ornatum | reverse complement strand
ATTTGAGCTCTCAGTTTCATTTTACACTCTGGAGAATGTGAACTCAAATCTGATTGGTTGCCATGGGCAACTTCCCCAAATTCGAATTTCACTGCAATCTCCCTGCTTAGTAAATATACCCCTATGTCTGTTGTAACTGTGACATCGGGCTCTCCCAGCGTTGCCGCCTGCTGTAGCTGGGCATGGATCCGAAGCAGTCTAGTCACATACAAAATTAGAGTAATGTCATTCTCTCTTCCTAATCCAGATTCCATGAACCGAAACATCGCCAGCCCCTTGCTCAGTCTTCCGCCCAAGAAAAAGTAAGGGAGTCTCCCTGACCTTGTGTGTCTCCAGCCCTGCCTGATAGTACTGTGACACTCCTCTCTCTTCGCAGGAACCCGTACTACTATGAGAAGGTTGGCGATCCTCTGGATTTAATGACCATCGAGAAGCAGATTCTCAGTGGACATTATAAGACAGTTGAAGCCTTTGACACGGACATGCTGAAGGTTTTCCGGAACGCTGAGGTAAGCTTTAAACGGGCAAACAGCGACGCCATTGTTAGAGGGAAGTCTGCTGACACAGAACATGTCGGTATGGTAATTGCAGAAATATCATGGAAGGAAGTCTGCTGTAGGACGCGATGTATGCCGGCTACGCAAAGCTTATTACAGTGCTCGGCACGAATCTGCAACACAGATAGATGAGATCATGGGAGAGACGGCCAGCGAGGCAGACAGCAGCGAGACGTCTATGTGCGACAAGGATGGATCTCACGAGAAGGAAGACGACATCATTCGCTGTATCTGCGGCCTGTACAAGGACGAGGGGCTTATGATTCAGTGCGAGAAGTGTATGGTAAGTGTATGATCTGTATGCAGCTAACACTGGTCAATGGCAATTGGTTTGTAGCTTTCTCAGGAAATAATAGCCCTTGTGTGGTCACCTCAGGTCTGGCAGCATTGTGACTGCATGGGCGTGACATCTGATGTAGAACACTATCTGTGCGAGCAGTGTGACCTGCGGCCCGTCGATAGGGTGAGAGTACTTCCATTGCCTCCTGTGTCCACATGTGGGCCAGGCTGTCTCTGCTAATGTCATCTTGTGTTTCAGGAAGTCCCTATGATCCCATGCCCCCATTATGCTCAGCCCGGCTTCATCTACTTCATCTGCCTCCTACGAGATGAGCTCCTTCTCAGGCAAGGTATGGTCATATGGTTATTCAGCTGTGCCTGTGCTGCTCAGTGTGCAGCCTCTGACAGGTTTCTTTGTGTGTTCAGGAGATTGTGTCTATCTTATGCGAGACAGCCGTCGCACTCCAGACGGGCAGCCAGTGCGGCAGTCATACCGGCTACTGTCCCACATTAACCGTGAGAAACTGGACATCTTCCGGATAGAGAAGCTGTGGAAAAACGAGAAGTAAGTGTCTTTTTTTTTTCTGTATGTTCACATCTGTCCATCGCTGCCAATTACTGAGTCCTCGTCTTGTCACAGGGGCGAGCGATTTGCCTTTGGTCACCATTACTTCCGGCCACACGAGACGCATCATTCACCATCTCGCAGATTCTACCACAATGAGCTGTTCCGTGTGCCACTATATGAGATCATTCCCCTAGAGGCAGTGGTCGGCACCTGCTGCGTGCTGGACTTGTACACCTATTGCAAAGGTAAGTAAGGTTAATTCTGGTGTTCTCCTGAGTGCAGTGGTAAGTGAGGTTACTCCCTTGTTGCATTACGCAGTATGATCGGATACCAAACATCTTCCTTTCAGGGCGTCCAAAGGGAGTTAAAGAGCAGGACGTGTATATATGTGACTATCGCCTGGACAAATCCGCTCATCTCTTCTACAAGATTCACCGAAACCGATTCCCGGTCTGCACCAAGAGTTATGCCTTTCATCACTTTGCCAAGAAGCTGACGCCAAAAAGGGACTTCTCGGTAATTTGATATATTTTACTTGTGGACCTCCCTGGGTCTGCGCCTACCATTGACCTCCATCTTGTCTTGCAGCCTCATTACGTGCCGGATAACTACAAGCGGAACGGGGGCAGGTGAGCAGACGCTTTGCATCTAGTTCACACACTATAAGCATCTGTAAGTATTTTCCCACTGCCCGTTGCCTTTGTTCCCACACAGGTCATCCTGGAAATCTGAACGCCCAAAAGTACCAGGTGGCGATCTACCACAGGAGGACCCGGTGCCAGTCATGGAGGATTTAATGGTCCATGAGTTGTCTTCAGCCACAGAGCTTTCTGAGGCACCAACCAATCAAGTAGAAGTTGACAAAAGTGTGGAAAGCGAGAGACGACCCTCACGAACGCGTTCTCTCGAAGAGCAACAGCAAGCAAAGAGGGAGAAGCTCAACAGGATCCTCCTCCATCTCCTGGAGAAACTGCCAGTAAAAAACGGTGAGCTCATCATACTGCCGCTTACTCATCACAGGAGCAGGTGTCCTGGCAGATTATATTCAGTGTCATGATAGTTGTGCATAGGAGCTTTGGTCTTGCATCTGTAGATTTGTGTGATACAGCGTTATCATTGCGCAGAATATAATCTGATCCCCAGTGTCTTACGCCCGGAGATAACGCCTTTTCTTCTTTGTAGCGATCGATGTTACGTATCTCCTTGAGGAGGGTCCCTGCAGAAAATTACGCCGCCGCACTCTCGCCCTCCCCAAGAGCATCTTCCGGAAGTGACCTGGTTGTTTCGACAGATGACTTATACGGTTCAGACGAGACTGGCAACGCCACTGTATTCTTATTGCCGAAACGCTGGGAGCAAGCGTAACTGAAACAGCACTTAGGATGTCCTCCTGCCCACCCTCCTGAATGCAAATTGCCGCACCTCTCCCCCAACATAATCCGCTCAGGCGATCCCCCTCGCCCAGAAATCTGCAGAGAAGGGGAATGGGTGACTGGTGACAGAAATGACAATTACATGTCTCCCTGATATGTAAAATACCATACATATTTATTATACCGTTCCTTGTACTGTCCGTAATGGGGAATTGCAGGTGGCTGTCTTGCCGGCACTTTACCACAGAGGCACTTTACCTGTCTCCAGCCAGAGAAGCATCTATCTAATGGATACTGTCTCCTGACCCAATAACCGGCCGTGTCCAGGAGGAAGGACAAGCCTGGCCCGGGGGTTACAAAACATGAAGCGAAGCTTAAAGATTCTCTCTGCCGGGAGCCCGGTCTTATGTCCTTCTAAAAGAACCACGATTGTTGTGATAATGTGCCAAGTACTGTGTGTGTGTATGAATATATCTATATAATAGTTCCTGTATATACATACATACATGCCTGAATAGAGTAGGGCGCCTGTTGAGCAATACATGTTGGTTTAGCATGGACCACGTCAGTCCCTGTGTACATTACTCATAATTCCTGTCGTTCCACATTGCCCAGTCCCCGTGGCACTGCTACGCCACTGACTTGTGGAGATTTCATTTTCAGAGAGAAAAACTGAAAATTAAATTCTTTCAGTAACTTAAAAAAAAAATATTTTATTAAAAACCAATGAAGCAAGAACTGTGTTCCGAATATTTTCTTATAGTAAACCCAGATGCACTGTGCAAATGACCGGCTCATATCCATCTCTGTGTAACAAGACGGATATGAGACGAGCAGCACCAGAAATGCGTCACTTTGGATTGTTCTTTTCCTGTAGAAATGTGGTATATCAGTGCATTGTAGATGAGCACCGCACAGTGGCGCAGCTGGGGCCCCATGCTCCAGACCACCACCTTCCCTTCCCCTGGCTCTGTAACTTGCTGCTACTTTCATTTTTTACAAAGGAGACAAGATGCATAATGACCTAGTTAATTGTCTGGATGTTAATCTCTGTAAATGATGTATTACCGATTCTAGCAATGGATGTAACTCTGCCATCTCACTTACTGAGACACTAGTATTAAATGGACAAGTCCGTGTTTTCCTCCCGTGTCTTATTCTTGTCATGCATGCTAATCCACCCTGTGCACATTGTTTGGCATTCGTCCTGTGTTCCACGCTGCCTGTTACCAGACGTGGTGGCCACACTGATTCCTCATTGTAAGGTCGATAGTGAAAGGTTGCTCCTTCATTATTGATAATGACAAGTGACCCGAGTATCGCCCTTTATTACTCATAGCAATTAATATTCCACATAGAGATTGTTCATATAATACATTACATAGATATAGGAAGCATCCCCCCCATTATAATTCATTTTATTTCTATAAATACACAATGTCAATGCATGGCAGCATTTCCTCTCACCCTCTCACAGCAAGAGGCAAAACACCCAACAGCCTGCCCAATGGGAAAATGTGATGACAAAAGAGCTCACAAGATCAGTGATGTATAGCCCACAGGCACCAGCCCTGTATCACTCCCATGGCTGCAGCGAATCCAGTCATCATCCACATTGCCGAGTAGCTGCAGGACGTCTCCTTTCTTGAAGCTCAGCTGAGTCTCTGCGGATGCGACGTGATCACACAAAGCACGGAGCGTCCTGTGAATAGAGAATGCCTCATTATTCTGCCACTAGTCTAGCAGTAGCCATTCTGCAGAAAGACACCAGTACCTCTCAACTTTCTGATTCATCTTCTGCTGGGGTACAGCTGGATCAGGAGGGAGGTTTCCCGGGTTTTCAGATGTTGAGGTCTTTCCAAGTAGATTCCATACATTAATGTTTGGTGGAAGCCAACTGGATGGACGTCTAAAATAAATAGTGAAACATGATTAATTACCAAAGACGACTCATCAGGAGGACAACCATAAGAATGATAGATGGAGCCAGACAGTAGTGTTGAGGTGTATGCAAAACAGGCAGAGGTGTTAGGAGACAGTAGTGTTGATATCTACTAAGGACAGGAAGAGGACATGTACAGGTGTGGTTAGGAGATAAATGATGGAAAGTTTGTTGTATAATGTAGTTTGTGGAGTACAGCAGACAGGACTCATCTTAAAATTTGGAGAGGTAGAACGTTAGACGCTTTTTCTCCTGGAAGTCTCTGGTTCCGGCCTTCTCTCTGTAATTTCCGTCTCCCCAGAGCACTTACCTTGATTTTACCATCTCCTGTCCTTGAAAAGAATTTGCTCCAAAGAGTTGTCCGAGCCAGTTTCCCTTCTCATCAGTGCTATGGTGATCCTGACTTGGTGTCTTGGGCTGTACCAACTTGGCACGAGTGGTGCTTTGCCGTAGACCTGGGTCGCTGGGACAATCTTTGGGTACAATATGGTTTTTCTCCCCATCACTTTGCTCTGCAGATTCCAAGTCGTTCGAAGATCCGCTCGGCTTGTTCTGGCAGTCGGAGAGCTCCCTGCTAGTTAGTCGCCCAACAGCGGTGATGGAAAAGGAGTCTCTCTTAGCAGGAGTATAGGCACGCGAGGTCTGATTTAGGTGCTCCCACCAGTTGTTGCTTGATGCCACCGTACCTGGCGAGGGCTGTGGGCAATCCGTGGGCACTGGTTCCTCGTAGGAGGTGCGCATAGTTGATTTTGGGCTATGATCCAATGATGTGGCCTCTCTTTCTGCATTTCCTGTAAAGCTGTGTGTGATCCATCCCCCGATGTCCAGTAATTGTTGAAATGTCGGTAAACCCCAGTTGACCGGTCTGTGGTTCGGTGACCGGAGCGGATCCGGCAGGTCTTGTAGCTGAAGGTGATGGTGTTCAAAGAGAAGGTCGATGTGAAAGGTGAGTGCAGACAGCGGCTGTAAAGTCAGGAGAAGCTCCTCACCCAGTTCCGGGTGACTGGCTGCCAGTGGCAGAAACCCATGGGGAAGAAAAAAGATGGCCAACTGATCTGGAATGGAAGAAAGACAAGGTAAAGGTCTGCTTGCCCGTCCTCTGCAATGGCCAATAACTGGTGGAGGAAGGTCTTACCATACGTTGCAAGAAGATGAGACACCCAGACATCCAGATGTTTCATACTAAGATGAAAAATAGGAAAGTGGTGAGCAGCCACCACACCCGCTTGACAATCCCCCATCAATGCCCTTTGTCCCTTACTTACTTAAGAAGTCCATAGACAAAGGAGTTGAAGCGTCTCTGGGGGTCTCGCAGTTGCTGGAGGTTGTTGACCTTGTTAAAGAGATTCAGAAGGGAGCTGGGTCCTGTGAAAAGATACCCATCCGTTTGGAGTTGTCTGGCACTCACATTGTAAACCAAGTACTACGCCATTGTCTCATGCTCTCACCTGTTTTACTGGACGCCTCCACCAGACTCCAGGGACTCAGTCGCCTCCTGCCAATAATCACGTCCTTCTGAAAAGGTTTCAGTCCATCGGCCAGCAAGAGGTAGAGCGAAGGGCACAGCTGCTTCAGAACTAGGTAGCCAAGTGCCGGGCTCAGTCTGCTGTCCCCCAGCTGTGTCTGTGACAGAGGAGAGGTCAAGCCACAGCTCACCACATCCACCGACCACATCCCAAAACCACGTCCTCCAACCTCATCTCAAAATCACAGCCTCCAACCACATCCCAAAACCATGTCATCCGACCTCATCCCAAACCACGCCCTCCTTCCACATCCCTCTGACGGCATCCCAAAACCACACCCTCTGACCCCTTCCCAAAACCAAGTCCTCCATCCAAATCCTCATATCCATCCTCCTAACGCCTCATATTACATCACCTGTGCCCTTCTGACACTATTACACCCCTGTGTCCTCCAGACACCTCATATTACACCCCTTGAGTCCACCTTACACCTCATGTTACACCCCCTGTGTCGTCTTGACACTATATATTGCACGTCCTGTGTCCGCTCACCTTCTGCACTTGGTTGCGGCTGCTGTTGAAATGTGAGATAATCTTTTCTACAGCGGACCCGATGGTGACCAGGAGACCTGAGTGAATAGACAGAGGTTTAATATGAGCAGGTAGTGCAGACTCTCCTCCTCTCACGTCTATTACCCCACTCACGTTTCTTAACGCGATGCACAGCTTCCTTTTCGCCATTCGCCATTAGCGGCGTGTGTTGACGTACTGTAAGGAAGAGGAGGAAACGGTCACAAACACATTACACTCCAGGACAGCCTCAGTCCTACCAAGTGGCCCGACTACACAGCCCGCCTGCAGAGCTTATCCTCTAAATGACCATATTGACACCAGCCCTCATAAAGAAGCATACATTGCAGTACAGAAACAAACAAGTTTAATTTGAAGGTATTTACATCCAAACCAGGTGATTGGTGTAGGAATTACAATGGTTTCTATATCTCCCCTCACTTTTTAAGTGAACAAGCAGTTCCTGCTTGCTCTTGGGGCATTTTCCATTCAGTTTTGTCTTCATCAAGTGAAATGCTCAATCGGATTCAGGTCAGATGAGTGACTTGACCATTGTATAACATTCCACAGATTGATGACTTTGACACATATACATCTACCTCATGGAGAGTGTTGGCCAAATGTGAATTTTTCTGTTATTCACCACAGTTGTTTTCCGTGGCCTTCCGGTCTTTTGGTGTTGCTGATCTCTCCAGTGTGTTCTTTCTTTTTAAGAACAGATGATTTGACCACACCTAGCTTTAAATGTAACTAAGAACTTGAATCTGATTGGTTGCTATGGGCAACATCCCCACTTTTCAACATAAACTTTATTAGTCAACACAAAGTGTACATTACAATTAACAGAGGAGAAAAATCTACACGTCATACAGGTAAAACAAAAATATATAATACATGACATCACAAGATACAAAAATTGAACAAAATAAGAAACATTGAGGGGACATAAATAGAACGGGGAGGAAAATCTACAGCAGTGGTAATGAAGGCTAGCAACTCAAACAACAGTGAGCGAGCTGAACAGTCCCTTAAATTGATGGGGGGGGGGGGGGGGTTGTGTTGCCAACATGTTTCCGTAGGAGATATTATTCAGTATCAGCAAAGAAAATATGAAAATTGCGGCGCACAGATGGAGACAAAGCCGAGATATATCCCCCCACAAGCTAATCGTTGGGCCGGTGCCAACAGCCCAAACAGGGCCCATTCAGGAGTAAGGGGCAGATGCTCACAGAGATGGGACTCTACAAAACCTCTGACCATCAACCAAAATCTCTGAGGCAAGGGGCACTCCCATAGACAACAATGGAACATATGAGCTGGGCCCTGTCCACACTTGGGGCAAAGTGGAGAATCTCTAGCACCCATAGCCAACAAGCTTTGTGGAGAATAATAAGTGTAGTGAAAGATTTTATATATCGTTTCCCTGTATTGATTACAGAGAAGAAATTTACATGCAATTGATTGATGGAAAGATTAGGGAGATGCAACGTCCACTGCTGCAGGCCCGTGCGAATGGAACCAAGATCTAAGTCCTCCCTCATTACAAGTGGGTTTAGATAGTAGCACATCCAAAGAATTGTTCCAATCCAGATCACATAAGATGCATAAGGTTTTTGCCACATAATATTGCGATTGGAGGAGGGCCATGAATCTATATTGGTCCACCGCCCGGGCAAACGTCAGCGATGACGAGCTCCCCTGTCTACCAGCTGGCACTTAGAGCCAACACAGTAAATAAGTGGGGCCACGACACTGTGTCGAAAGCTTTCTATCTAGGCTAAGTAACATGCTGTCACAGGATGAGGGCAGGGAGGAAGCAGCCACAGCCGCAATAGCAGTCCGAATAGCCTGAACTGACTAAGAAACGACCGCGTCATCTGAGTTCGGTCTATGAAAGCAGTGACATAAGTATGAGAACGCCAACATTTGGTCATGTTAGCTAAAAGGCGTCCGGGTTTGTTACCCCACCTATAGTATTTATGTCTGGAGAAATCCAGTGTAGTTTTGGCATGAGCAGTCCGATAGCTGTCTAGGAGTAATCGAGAATCAAGGTATGCCGTCTTATTGTCCAGACCAGAAGCCGCCTCATACAGTAGGCCTGAAACAGCAAGTCCATAGCCTGTAGTATGTCAACATAATGTTGTCTATCCTCCCTCCTTTTATATGCCACATATGAAATGATTCTACCCTTCGCAATGTTGCATGTTTTCATCTAAAAATGTTGCCAGTTCCCTAGTCAGATAGTCCTTAAAATCAGGAGAGGAGTAAAGAAAGTTAGGGAACCACCAAGAAGGGGTGGATCGCATCTGGAACAGGCAGCCTGAAAGAGATAGGGCCGCGATCAGAGAGCAAAATGTCTCCAATCGAGGTATCAATTAAATAACTAAATAAACAAAGAATTAGCAAGTAGAAAGTAGTCTAACCTGGAAAATGACCCATGCACCGCAGAAAAGCAGGAATAACTCCTCTCCGCAGGGTGGGTCGTCCTCCAGGGATCGCTCACCCCATGGGCCATCCTGAAAGATTGAAGTGCCCTCCAAGCCGCACTAACGTGACTGAGAGATAGCACCAGTGCGGTCCAGAGCTGGAGCATCTACCAAATTGAAATCACCACATAAAATAAGAGGATAGACCTCCCGTTGAGAAAGTATAGAGGACAGG
This sequence comes from Platyplectrum ornatum, assembly GCA_016617825.1. Taxonomy (NCBI): domain Eukaryota; kingdom Metazoa; phylum Chordata; class Amphibia; order Anura; family Limnodynastidae; genus Platyplectrum; species Platyplectrum ornatum. Next base: position 21,263 of record JABWIB010002598.1, on the reverse strand, counting down.
TCCTGCAAAAACACCTGCTGGGTATCATTTGAGGAATATAAATTGACCATAGTATATTTAAAACCCCAGACAGCAATGAATCAGAAACCTTCCATTGGGATCAGAGAAGCGGTCCAGAATCTGGTAGTGTAGACGACAGGGCAGCAATATGGCCTCTCCCCTTGCCTTCGAATGGTAATAGGCCGAGACATACTACGCTTTCCAAGGAGCCCTGAGAGTGGAAATGTCTCCCTCCCTCCAATGGGTTTCCTGCAGGAAGACCACATATGGGTCCAAATGTTTGAGGTGTGATGAGATTTTCTTACGTTTCAAAGGGGAATTTAAGCTCTCAATATTCAACAAGATCAGGTCCATCCCACCTCCTCTATTTAATGGTGCATCAGAAGACACAGGGATGGCAGAGGGGGAGGCCCACAGATAAAATATGAGAGCGCAGTGCAAAAGGGGAGGAGAATCGTAGCCGAGGGGCCAGAGGGGAACCAGACCCACCCCCAAGGACACAGGATAGAACATTATGGGAGAGCATCCTGGTGTACAACAGGTAGGAACATGTGGATGTCATGAGAGTAAGATACAGAAGTACAGACTTTGTGATGAGAAACAACTTTTTATAGAAAATAACCAAAACAAAACTAATGTGTCTAGAGTAAATTCTGCCTCAGGTCAGTGGTCTTCATCATGAGCCTCACCCATAAAATAAGCCTTAGCCGCTTTAGCGTTATTAATGATTAGGGTATCATCACCATCCTGAACTCGATAATGACAGAGTAGAGAAGGACGAAACGTTTTTGTTGTGCTACAGGTAACTGCAGACCTCCGAGAAAGCTTTACGCTTCAAGGAAACAGACACTCCTGTTCTCCAAGTCTTCTCATTTCTCTTTTAGGGTAGTCAGAGGGTGACCTGAGTAGTCAGTCTCTCCTGCATACCATGAACAGAATCTTCCACATCGCTAGTACGCTGCTCAACATCCCCTAATCTAGAGCTATTAGATTCTATTTTGTCAAATTTCACTTGTAAATCATCAAATCTCTTATCAATCAGTGGCATCAGTATACTGGAAATTTCCTGAGCCAGTTCAACAACAGAAGGAGGAGTCGGGCATGTGTGCCCTGTGAGGAGGAGTCAGAGGAGCAACCATCTGCAGCTGAATCCTAATAAGTGGAGGATTGCGGCGGGCCCTCTTTACCCGCAGCAGCCTTAGATTTACCTATTCCAGAAGTAGTAGACGGGGGAGGTTTTACAGTAGATGACTTATCAAGATATTTATCCATACCCCACTCCACAATTACACGGGGATAGAAAGGTGTTGGAGACACCGTACCAACAACAATAGTTAGAAGGTAGGTGCAGGAACACAATGAAATAGGAAGGAGGGCTCCCCCAGGTCACCTACGAGTTACATAATGAAACACCAATAACAAAAACAATCAAATAAGAAAAGAAAAATATGGGTAAATAAAATAATAGATACAACAAAATTATACGGCAGTGCAGACAATGATACCCACCCCAACCAAGCAGCCCACCCACCCAGCAGACCACTCCCAAATCACCACCGACCGGAGTGAAGTAGATCCAATGTCATGCCCAAACGTTCGTAAATGAGCTGAAGACCAGAATCGTGTATCCCAGTGGGTACTCCAGGACACAAGGAGAGGGGGAAAAGAACAAATTAGTACTGGTCGACAAGTCAATATCCACTTGATTTGCGGGCAAGGTATAGTCCCCAGATAGGTATTGTGGGTATAGAAGGAATCATTGGCGTGAAGAACACCACCATAGAGGGGCACCGTCAACTGTATCCTTCCGGTAGAAGATTGAAAAGCACCAATAGGGATCAAGCAGTGATCAGCGTTGAGCAGATCAAGGAAACAAGGAGCATGGCAGGCAAGTAACAGCGGCTGCAAATTGTAGAATCCTGGGGCTCAACCACATCCAGGCTGACGTGAAGCAAATCAGGGTTCCAGAACATCAGTTAGACGAGATGCAGAATAGAATGAGCAGAGGGCAGACAGCCCGTAGTAGATTGTAGAACACCAGGGTGCAGGCTCACAGGCAACTGACCCTGGTGAATAGTAGAATAATGAAAATAAAGCACCAATAGGCTGGAAGCAGTACGTAGTATCCAAGGGTCCAAGCTCTCAAAAGATCAGCAGGGGGTCTAGGCCGGGCGAGTGTTGACATGTAAAGTGAAAGAAGCAGGAAGGGGTATAGCTGAGGGCAAGGAGTTATAGCCTAGAACAGTGAAGTAGGAAGCTGAATGTTGTATCCTAGGTCTTAGTCCCTATGGAAGCATACAAGGTTAGCAGACTGTAAGCTGTATGCAGCAGGAACAGATCTATCTGGTCACGACAGCACGGCCAGTATCCTCAGTGGGGAGAGCCCAGCAGCTGCTCCAGGGCTTGTCCAGTTACCACAGCATCTAGGGGATGACTGAGGTGGGAGCTCCCAGGTGGGAGCAGACCCCAGCCTCAAGGCCCAAATGACGCCGTCCACAGGCTGATAGCAGAAATACAGCAGAAATAGCGGTAGAGCAGGTCACCTGTTATTGGGGACAAAGAGCGACCTCTTCAAAATCAGCAGATGCAGGCAATCCGGGGTAGCCATGCGGTCTGGGTGAGGCAAGCGTCAGGAACTGCAGGTTCTTCTCCACTGACTGCCGATGCGCTGAGGAGAGAGGAGAAAGCCGCTGAGGGACTCCTCACGCTGCTGTAGGAGCAGTGCCGGTGGATTCACGAAGCAGAAGGCAGCGAAGGCACCGCACGTACACTGATCTTCCAAGAGCGGCCAAACCAATGGCACAGGTGTGAGGTCACCGGCACAGCAACCCTCCAACTCACCGGGTCCGGGGATCAGCCCACATAGGCTTCACCCGCAGGCCAAGCAGGGGGCGGAATTTCAGGCAGGAAAAGGGGTGTCCAGAGCAGTGGGGACAAGTTTGTAACCCACCACAACAGCAGGAAAGCCTTATTCTATGCTGGACTGGGTGGAGGAGGTGTAGGGAGATGGGATGCTACTCTCCCCAAAGTTCAGTGAGTGCCAGAAACTTCGAGGAACTACCAGCCACGTGTTTTCAGCAGTTCCAGAGTCGGGACAGCACTGGTAAAATGCGGCCAGCTTGCTTGCTTTTCTTTCACATCCCCACTTTTCAATCTCTCTGCTTAGTCAATTTATGCTCTAATGTTTTCACTATCTCTCTGATGGGTTTGTTTTCATTTTCCAGCCTAATGAGGGCTTGTTTTACTGATAGTGACAGCTCTTTGGATCTCATATTGAGAGTTGACAGCAACAGATGTCACACCTAGAATCAACTCCAATCCTTTTACCTGCGTAATTGATTATGAAATAACGAGGGAATATCCCACCCCTGTACATGAAATAGCTATTGAGTCAATAGTCCCATTACTTTTGGTTCTTTCAAAAGTGGGAGGAACATGTAGAACCCATCCTACACCATGCACCTGATTTGGATGTAAACACTCTCAAAATAACGCAGATAAGTCTGCAGTTACAGCACATCTTGTTTGTTTCATTACAAATCCATTGTGATGATGTATAGAGCCGAAAATCTGAGAATTGTGCCTATGTCATAATATTTATGGACCTGAATGTATAAGGTTATATAGGTCATATATAGGGGTTATATTGTATAGAGGTTGTATGTAAGGGCATATAATGGTAGATTAGGGTATACTGGATGTATATTGGGATTTATAGTGGTATTTTAGGGTATATAGGGGTATACAGAGGTATATTGGGGTATAGATCGGTATATTGGTGATTTCAAGTGAGATAGTGATACTACAGTTTATGTAGTGGTATATATATATATTTAGTGATAAACAAGGAGTATATAATAATAATAATAATAATAATAATGAGGAGGACATGTTGTGTGGGCCTGCAGTCCTGTATTTATTCTCAATTGCAGAATTTTAGACACTCTTTTAGTTTTTGTTCAATGATTTAATAGTTAACAAAAGTTGGTAACAAATCCACATCGGACCTGATCACCTTCATAGGTCCCCAATATATAAAACACGACGCATCTGCTCTCCTGCATCCAGTACAAGGATGCACACAGGAACATAACCTGCAATTATTTATTTATATTTAATATACTGGTATACTTGTTGTATATTGTTAAATAAAAGTATACAGAGGTATATATTGGTTGGTTGAATATAATTACATATAAGGGTATATATTGATACATAGTAGTATGCAGAGGTATATAAAAGTGTATAGGATGTTTATAGTGATATATAAATGCTATACTGCTATTTTGCTATACTGAAATTTTCATTAGGGTACAGGGTGTATATAGTGATGTATACAGGGGTATATATTGTTAGACAGGGTGTATATATTGGTATACATGTGTGTATATTGTTTTATAGGGTGTATATATCGATATACAGGGGTATACATATGTATATAGTGGTACATAAAATACATATACTGGTATACACGGATATATAGTGGTATGTACTGGTATACAGAGATATATATAGTTATACAGGGTCAGAGTAGAGATCAGGGTTGACATTGTCACTCACACTCTGCTGTCCGGATCGTGTTCACACTGCATCCAGCTAATCATTGGCTGCAGCCAGTACATGTGACTCTATCTGTCCAATCACTATCACTTCCTATTTCTCACAGACTAAAGGAGGGGCAGAAACTAAACTCCTGCATTATATATAAACATCATGAGGCTGCATCTGCATTCTATATATATATACATATATATACACACATACATACATACATACATACATACATACATACACACACACACACACACACACCCGACATCAACATGTCACTTTTCATCTCAGCGACCCCACAACTATGGATTTGACACTAATATTGGTCGTTTTTTTTTTCTTTTTTACATAAGGGTGAGAATATACACAAGGGTGAGATGTGCTGCAGGTTACTGTGTCTATTTAGCAGTACTCATAAGGGTGAGATGTGCTGCAGTTTACTCTATCTATTCATCAGTACTCATTCGTGAGCATACCCCCCAACTAGTCCTGCTTTTGGGGGACTGTCCCACTGTCCCTCCCACCTCCGTGTTTGTCCCGCTAATAGGACAAACTTTTTTTTTTCAATAAGAAGCCGCGGGCAGCAAAAGGGGAGGGGGCTTGGTCAGGGAGGGGCTTATTTGTCCCACGGCCTGGACCTCCAAAGTTGGGAGGTATGGGGTGAAATGTGCTGCAGATTACTCTGTCTATTCAGCAGTACTCATGAGGGTGAAATGTGCTGCAGATTACTCTGTCTATTCAGCAGTACTCATGAGGGTGAAATGTGCTGCAGATTGCTCTGTCTATTCAGCAGTACTCATGAGGGTGCGATGTGCTGCAGGTTACTCTGTCTATTCAAAGTAAATTTTGTAAAGTGCTTCAGGCATTCCAAAGTTTTGAAGGATCATACACACACACACAAACATATATACAACCATTTATATATAGCATACATCCTAGCACTTGGCCTAAAAATAATTGACCAGTATTAGTGTTGAATCCAGTTTTGGGGGTTGCTGAGATGAACAGTGACACTCCCAATGCTGTTTTAGTCCAAGTTCAGGCCCCATCAGTGTGTGTTCGGGTTATGGTGAATGTTAGGGCAGTGGGAGGAGCTGAGGTAATACTGATTGGTTATGCAGTGGGAGGGGCGGGGTACTAGTGCTTGGTTGCTCAGTGGGAGGGGCCAAGGCAATGGTGTTAGGAGAGTAGGAAGTGTCAGGGTAATGGCGAATGTTAGTGCAATGGGTGGGGCTGGGATAATGGTGAATGTTAGAGCGGGGAGGTGCCGGGGTAAAAGGGTATTCACCATTACCCCGGCCCCATCCCACTGCCCTAACATTTAGCATTACCATGACCCCCTGGTGAATGTTAAGGAAGTGGGAAACGTCAGGGTAATGGTGAATGTTATGATCGTGAGAGAGTCTATGGTGACGGTGAGTGTTTTGATGAATGTTACAGCAGTGGGAGGAGTCAGGGTGAATATTATGACAGATGGTGAGTGTTAAGTCAGTGGGAGGAGTCGGGTTAATTTGTATATATTAGGGTCGTTGGAGGAGTATGGGTAATGGTGAATGTTAGGAAAGTGGGAGAGGCCAGGGTATTGATGAATGTTCTGGCAGTGGGAGAAGCAGGGGTAAGGGTGAATGTTAGGTCAGGGGACGGGGTAATGTGAGTGGGCTAGGTAAGTGTTAAGGCAGTAGGAGGAATCAGGGTAATGGTGAATGATAAGGCAGTGCGAGGGGTCGGGGTAATGACGAATGTTCGTGTAGTGGGAGGGGCTGGGTTAATGCTAAATCCCTATGGACACTATGGTGATCCTGTGTGTCATGTGACAGAGAGGAAATATAACCTGTGTTGACAGCCTCCAGCGGAGGGATGCAGGGTGGTCCCCTCTCTCGGCTCAGTCGAGGGTGGGTCCTGTTTTTGGGAAAGAGCGGTGACAGCAGGAAAGTGACATCTGGGGGATCTAGCATTGGGATAATAGCTCGGTGAGGGGGGGAAGAGGCCCCCACTGGGGACAGGCGGGGTGGGAAGCTATGGTAGTGCAGCAGGAAACCGGGTGAGAAGATAGAGGACGGGGAATACAGGGGGATAATCACAGCAGGGCCCCCAGCTCCATATATACAACATACATAGAGACGGGGGAGGCATGCAGGACACGGGGTGCCAGGAAAAGAGCCAATGGTAATGGTGGTGAGATGATGGTGATCATAGTGATGGAGGTAGAGATGTTGATGGGGATAATGATGGTAGTGATGGAAATGGTGAGATGATGGTAATAGTAGTCATGGTGAGGTGAAGGTGACAGTAGTGATGAATATAGTGGTGATAGGGTTAGCAATGGCAATGGTAAGATGAAGGTGATAATAGCCATGGGGGTAGAGATGTTGGTAATGATTGTAATGGTGAGATAGTAGAGATGATGATAGGCATAGAAATGGTGAGATGATGGTGATGGTATATTGAAATGATGGTGATAGTAGTGATGGGGTAGAGAAGTTGGAAGTGATGATGAAGGTAATGGTGAGATGATGGTAATAGCAGTGATGGAGGTTGACATAATGATGGGGGTGGTGAGGGTAATGGTGAGATGATGGTGATAATAGTGATGGAGGTAGACATGATGATATTGGAGGTGGGATGAAATGATAATATTGGAGGAAGGTGAGATGAAGATGTGTATGATGATGGTGAAGGTAATGGTGAGATGATGGTGATAGCAGTGAGAGAGAGGTGAGGGTGGAAGCCGGCAAGAGATGGGACAGTTAGTATAACAAGATACAGGTGAGAATAAAAATGATTCAGAGCAGATGGTTTCCTGGCATCATCATATTCCACAACACCAGCAACAAGCAGTCCATGTGACAGGGGTCCTTCTTAATAGGTGCTGCGCACCAGTGACAAGGACACAGAGTATGATCATGCTTGTCTGGTGCCAGGTGTATAAGGTCTGTCATAGTCATAATCACCTTATAGGAAGATTCCCCTCACCATGGCCCATGTCTGGAAGTCCACATTGTTACTTGTCCACATTGGCTGGCATGGTCACCAGCAGAGAGATTATCACTACCCACACATAACAGATAATGGCAGTGACTGGTTGTGGTTTATAAATATACCCTCCTAATAACTCAATGCCCTCCTATTATATGAATGTCATCATAGGTTCTTCTTAGCCAGTACCTGACAATGGGCAGGGTATTGGTTACTTGGTATTAAGCTATCACATGGCTAAGTGAGCAGTATGTCGGCTCTTGTATTATTATCAATGTGTACACAATGGTGTTTAATGGCCAGGTACTTACCTTTCTGACATCTCTTGTCTCCACCGTCTGCCAGTCCTCGATTCAAGACGCCTTCTTTAGTGGACACCATTTCTTTCTCTGGCAATTGCTCATTGCCCCCGCACAAATCTTTCTTTAGATCAGGTTTTGGATGTTGACCTATCTTTTCCTTCATGGTGTCTGCTAATGTAGACATTTTGTGACCACTTAAGGACCATGCTGTCTGGGGAGCTTCTCCGCTGTCTGCTAGCGGTACCTTGGCATTGTGAGAGGTGGTCCCATCACCTGGCAGATCTTCAGTCTGTACTGTTGTCATGTCTTGTATTTGTCTGATGAAATGGTCAGTATAATTTGGGTCATTGCTTAGGGCATCAGGCTCTGGACGCCCCGTGATGGGTGGCTGGCACGCCTTCTCTCCGGCGCTACAAACTTTTCCCAGCTGGCTGCTATGTTTGTTTAGCATGTTTCGATATCTCAGCTCCCGGAACGTGGTGACCCCCTTTCCCATAGACACTGGATGGTTCTGGTCCACCAGATCTCCATGAAAAAAAGCTGAAGCTGTCAACTCATTGAGAGGCGGTTGATCGGTGTCGGGGGAGAATACAATGAGCCAGTCACTGCGGTCATTCTTTGGCTGTGGAGGGAAGGCTCCAGTGCTCCGTCTCCTCTTCTGTGCCAGCTCATGAAACGAGGTGATCGTCTTCTTAGGGGTTTGTGCAGAAATGATTTCTGAGAAGGAAAAACCTGGAAGAAGCTCCTCGTCCTCCGAACAACGGGTACCACCTGTCGCCAGTAAGTTGACGTTGCCCAGTTGATCTTCAGGAATTAGTGGGGTTCCAGTCTCTGTTACTGGATCATCTATAAATGTGGGCTTCACTTCCAGTGTGTTGGAGTTTCTGTCCAGTGTGTGAGCTATGATTCCGTCTTCCGCACTCTCGCAGAAGTTATTGTTTAGGTTCTCTGGGGTGGTGCAGTCCTCGGCGGGGGTGGTTTTTACCACTAGAGGGCTTGTAGAGGCCTCTGTCTCGGGAGAAAGGTCCAGGTCAAGCGGAATAATGTCTGGCTGGTCTGGAGAGCTGATATTCTCCTGAGAATATTCCTTGTAATACATCGAGACAGGAGAATCATTCAGGGTGAAGTCTGAGGAGCTGCTGCTGTCTGTGGACGGAGAGGACGGGGACAGGCAGGGGGACAAGCAGTCTTCAACATCATCCTGTAAGCTGTAGTCCTGCCTCGTGTGCCCGTCGCAGCATTGGCATGGCATGAATGGGTCATTGGAGTTGGCATCCACTACAGTTGTATGTAAATTGTTCTTCCACTGGTGGTGATCTTTCATCCCGGTGCCCTGGTTCCCGGGACCCTCTGCCTTTCTGGAGAGGTGTACACCGAGGGCCACATAATTCAGGTTGTTCATCAGCACGTTGCGTGCGGCTAGCATGGTGGGTTCTTCTGGTCACTAAAGGGTTCTAAGCTCCTGATCCATAGACAGACCTACAGAGAGAAGAAGAGTCAGCTCTGAGACCAGGAAAAGCAGCTGCTCCCATCACCCTGCACTGAAGAATGACACAGCATGAGGACAAATGCATCATCCACCTGCAACCTGTCTCTGAGCGGACCAGTTGCTGAACCCCAGCATGTGATAAATACATGTTACCTCCAGCATATGATACATACATGTTACCCCCAGCATGTGATAAATACATATTACCCCCAGCATGTGATGAATACATGTTACCCCCAGCATGTGATACATACATGTTACCCC
>JABWIB010002597.1:38263-49494 GCA_016617825.1 Platyplectrum ornatum | reverse complement strand
ACTGAAAGGGTAGTTGATAGGTGGAATAGCCTCCCATCAGAAGTGGCTAATACAGCAGAACAGTGTAAACATGCTTGGGATAAATATAAGGGGATTCTGAGTCTCTAACAAAATAGAGAATAAAATGATAAAAGCAACTATTCTAAAGCATGTATAAGAGTAAGAATGTACAATGAAGCCTGCATTTGTCCTTCACACAAATAATGTATTATTTAAAGGGATGATGTAGAGTATCATTACAATGCATTGAATATTATTTATTTATTCTTGGACAATAAATAAAGATGACATATTTTATATGCCATTTTTATTTATTGTCCAATAATATGTACATCTTCCTCATGGATAGGTATACTAGAATTTCAATTTACTGTACACAGCTAGAGGTTAGCAATATTGCTCTAATTTACTATCTCGAATGGTTGTATTGACTATAAAGTACACTTGGGACACTAAGTTGATGTGTGCTTCACATTTACAAAACTCCATTTATGTAAATTACCTACAGTAAACCATGTCTCCTGGGATCGATCTGTATTCCTAAGAAGTATAGTCTAAAATTACCCACAATATATACAATCAAACCCTAGTGTCAAACCTGATTATTTTTTAACTTATTATAAAAAAAAAAAAAATTTCAATTGATGGGATTTACACCCAGCCCTTCCTCAACCTTAAAGCTCTGGGTTAGGTATTAGCCAACATACAAGTAATTTAAATCAGCAACAACAAATAAAAACTATAGCTTGTTGGCTACTATATTACTTGATTTATAAACTGTGCTAAAAGCCACTCAAATTACGGCTAATTTTTAGAATCGTGATGCAAATTACACTTATGTAGAAAACAGAAATGATATTCTGCCCTCTCCCATGCATTCACTCACCCCCTTCATTCTCCGTCACTATTGGGATTCCACCATCTCCTCAAACAACCAGGCCCACCGTCTGGGTGTTATCCATCCTTCACTCTCCTTCTCCCCCATGTTAGTGCCCTCTCTCAATCTTGCAGTTTTCACCGCAGCAACATCTCTTGAATCCGATCTTTCTTATCTCCTGAAGCAAACATTATGTGAGTAAAACGGTACATATTTTTGCTATAGATAGAGTATATGACACTCACCTTAAAATTCTGCACATGAATGAATAAAATGTAATATATTATTACTCCATAAAACCTCCATGAATAATTGTCATTTACCCATAATGTGTAATGTATAGAAGTTATTATCCTAAGTNGAGTAGGCTAGTGAGGTGCACAATAACCACATTTGCTATGCAGCAATTCATGATGATGTGATTAAAACTGACTTTATTGCCACACAATTTGCAGAATACTATAAAGAAATGGATGTTTTATCATACAACTTAAACTCAAGGTATGACTGCAAACACTTTAGTGAGGTTGTTGCCATACATTTTGGACATTTAGTAACAATAAAAAAGGGAATCAAAAATTTAATTGCTGAAGTGGTTCATTGCATGGGTAATGCTGCTAACTGTTCTGTATCCATGGCAGAGATTTATGATAAATGCTTGATGATTTGATTCATTAGAAGATTATGAATTTCCTGTTACCTTGATGGAAATGTCAGTGAGGCAAAACACAAGTCACATATCTGGGCTATATACTTGTAATACGTGTATATATTGGTGATAGGATCATTTATTTTACATAACAGTATTATGCTATACACTCACTGATCAGATCTATGTAATATATTTTGCATGTTGACTTAGAGGCCAAAGGATACTAAAAGTGCTCCTCACAGTATGATATTAAACTCTTGTTATTTAGGTTCAGGGATGGTTTATTTGACTTGAAAAGATTTATTATGTCAGATGGCCATACATGTCTCTATATAATATCCAGAACTGACAACACTATAATGGGTATTTGCCCCGGAAAAAAACAAAAACAAGCAGTATGAGAGTTGGGCAAAGGGGTTGATTTATGCAAATAANGCCCAAAGCGTAAGCCCCTTATAGAGGAATGCAAACATTTAATATGAATGGACAGGGGTTTACATAATCAAGCTCCACCCATCATTGTAACAATGGGGACTGAGGCAGTGATTTATATGAATGAATGACTCAACCTTAGAATATCTGCAGATTCTCACAGGATACATAGAAAAATTGCACAAAATTCAAGAGTCTCCCTGAAATTCCCGGAGAGTCAGTAACTCTATAATAGATTGGCAATATACCTTATAGGGAATTTTCTTAATAAGCCGCAGACCAAGTATCTCTAAGGCTGCCTCTAAAGGAGAGAATTCAAAAAAATGTCAAAAAACAGAACACGCACCAGGAAGGCAGCCTCCTGGGGTCCTCAATCAACCTATTAAATCTATATGTAAATGATAGTGAATGAATCTCCTTCAGCTTTGGTACCTGTGATGTCGCTGGGTCAAGGTGTGGTCCAAATGTGTACTCACTCACATTTCTATCTTTTCTATTATGTTGTTTTTTTTCAAAGCTCAGTTTAAATAAAATGTAAAACATTATTATTATTATTATTATTATTATTAGTATTATTAAATGAAATTGCATCTGGGATCTTTTGCCATGATAGTGCATCCAAACCGAGCACTTTCTGTTTCTTGCTCACAGTGCTCTTATTCTTCCCCCCCCCCACCTGCCTATATGCTCCTAATTTTATCCTCACATATGCTCCAATGCTTTTATCTTTATCATCTTGCAGGCACCGTATTTTACACCCCAGGTCACGAACCGCTACGGCATCTGGAGCATGTTCAACNCAGAGTTGGAAGAACTTGTCCGCTATGCGGCATACCTCTTTGGGGAGTTGGGAAACTTATATCAGATATGTATATATTTGAGGTAATGCACAAGATCTTTTTTCTCTTTATCTCATTTTATGTAATCATGGAGAAGGATAAGAAGATTTATGATTTTTTTATCTCTAATGTGAAAAGAACAATATAGTGGATTTTATACACATATCATATTGCCGGTCATATGATTTCTATAACATTTTGTGTTTGTGACAAATCAGTTTTATAAGAGAATATAAATAAAAGAATATAAATAAGAGTAAGATTAGCGCTAGGTACTCCAGAATATTTGTTTAAAACTGAGTTATCTGCTTTTTGGGGNAAGTAGAACACTGATTTGTGGCGGTACCCTGCAGCAAATCTGTAGCGTAGGAATACTCCTTGTATTGGTACTTTATTTTATATTCTATGGGGTAATCTAATGTACAGACACAACTAAAGATTTAATGACATGAGCATAAAGTAAAACTGCCCTCCTTATACCTGAACTGGACAATAAATGTACATAAACACTAATTGTACCCTTGTTAGCTACGCTCCCTGGCTCTCCTAATTACATCTCTGCTGCATTGTATTGATATTTCATTTATCTTTACAGAATTGGGACTATGCTCCAACCTGTCATTTTTATAGNAGATAATAACAGCTTCTACAGCTGTGTTTACTTCAGTATCAAACTGCTGCTTTTTCTATAGTGTGCTCATCCCTACNAGATTATAGATAAATAGCATAATAGTTACACATATCCACAGAAGAGTCNGGTCCACTGGTCCATCTCTAGATGCTGCTGTAATATGCCCTTCCTGAGTTCAGGCATTCCATAACAAGTACAGCACAGACTATACTGCTTCACATGGCGCAACTTATAAATAAATCATATATATTTATATGCATTGCAGATGTCAAATCAATATTAATCTGCCAGTCATCCTACAAGCTCTATCACAATATATAGTATATGAAGATGACTGAGTGGTGCATATCTATATATAACGAAAAGAAACCACAAACACATTTTATAAACGTTTATAAATATTTAATAATCATAATCATTGCAAGACAAACAAAAGACAAAAAGATCACCTTATTTTAAATTCTCCAATATACATACAAACCTAGCAGGTAAGTCATCCTTTTATTTCCTTTATCCTGACAGTGCACAATGGAAAAGCTCAGCTTTTGTGATCTCGAGCAAATTATAGAGACTGACAAAAATCAAAGAACATGTAAGACCTCAAAATATGCATGTGTTGCAAATTGGTCTAATATTTTCCATTTAAATTACAATTTAAGCAACTCTTTCTAAAATACATTTTTATGTTGTTGTGTTATCATTACTGACCTGTGATACATGTAAACAATATATAGCATTTTCACAAGCACAAATGTTTTTAATATCTTTCAAATGTTAGAAATGTATCGCNATTTCAACCATTATATTGGTGGCATGACATTGATAAAATGACTTGTGGAGATCTATTTTTATTTGGCTATCTAACATAAGGAATCAGAGAGTCTATCAGCAGATGTGACCATCTAATATACTGACCATCAAGTTCAGTATATTATGGTACTATTTACATACCCTAGAGCTGATCCAGAGCTACACTCAACACCTGTAAGTGTAAGAGGTACAAATGAATTGCATGGAAAATATTATGCCATTGCATAAAAACTAACATATGGCACAAACTTATGTTTAATCTGTAAATTATCTAATCTGTAAATTCAGCTAGAAACTACTTCTCAACTCAACTTTTTTCCCTTACTCCAAAACTCTTGATCAGTATGTGTATATATGGTTGATATACATATGGTTGATTCTAAAAGATAGAAGATAGCTTCTAATTTACGTAAAAAATGATAAAGTTAAAATAAATGTTGCCTTTAAAAATGATAATTAATGTANAGTACAAATGTACAGTACACTAATTCCTACCTATTATAGTATNTGCTGATTGCATAATGTTGTCTGTATGGGACAACTTACGTTTTAGGCTACTGTATCTCTTTCGTCACAGCTTTTCCACATCCCTAGATGGAACTGAATATGTGTGTTTCATCAAAATGTAAAATACTGGACAAATACCTATATAATGTTAATAAATCATTCAGGTTACAGAGAAAAGGTACAACACGTGATACGTTTCAATTTAATGNTTGCCTTTTACTACACAATTTTGCATTCACAGGTCTATAAAAATCTATACTTTATTCAGCTCTTGCTGTCTTCAAGGTATATCTAGTGCATTTAACGGTTCCAGNAATATTGTGAGTGAATCTCTAAGAAGGGTTATTTATACACAGAATAAATCAATCATGATCAGATGTATTTTTCTGGGTCACTAACGCATCTTGGTGTGGAATTCATGGGAAATTCTCCATAGNAATTTTTATTTGGCATCATTTAGGAAGCAATTACTTCTTGAGGNTCAAGAGGAAGCTCATAGGTATATGTATCATCTCCGTGTTGATTGTANGGTGGGACCACTGGTGCCTCAATAATGAGAAGCCCTTCTGGTGAAAGGGAGGCAAACACTGTCAATGGATCCACTTCAGCCGGCAATCTAGAAAACAAAACNCATGTTTACTTTTTCAAATGAAAACTGAAAAAAGTGTTCGGAGTTGAGTGTGAAAACAACAATGTGCAGTATTGAGCTAAAATGTTCTGGATTGTGGAGTTACAGGTCTGATAAATACAATTTCATAACGCATGTGCCTAAATGCTCCAGAAACCACACAGCATTCCCCCATACCTGTCCTGATTCCCTGCTTTACTGTAATCTAACCATACTTTTGCATGTTTTTCCCCTCTCTCTCTGTTTCATTGTCTTTTATTTCCTTTCTTTCAGGTTCTCTGACTCCCACTGCTTCTGTTGACACCTTCTCTTCCATATACATTTTCAATTTTCTAAACCCAATTTCTAAGTATCTGGTGTCATTATAGTGTCCAATTTATTGTGTCTCGAGATGGGGAGGGGGGGTCTGGTTGTCCGTTGTTAGGCAGTTTATCAGATGTCTTCTAACTATTATTTATCAATATAAAACATATGCAAAACCAAGCATATACACTGTGTCTCAGCTTATTTTACTTTGAATCCTAAATGACAACCATTTAATAAGTTTTATGATCTGTCCTTGACACAAAAAAAGTGAGTTACTATGCATTAANTATGTTTGCGCATATCCCTAACATACATGAATACAGGTACAGGTTAGCCGACTTTAAGCTTCTCCCTCCCAGGAGAAACCAAGAGACAGTAGTATGGGGGTGGGGATGGAGGCCCCGAACCGTAAACAGAATACCTATACAATTGCTATGTTATGACATCATCAAGCCCGTCAGTTCATAGTACCGATCAGGACTGGAGGAAGTGAATTACTTTAAATCACTACCTCAGCCTCAGTCCTGGATGATATACCAGCTCTTCCGGGATCCTGGGAGAATTGAGTGAAATTTGGGAATCTCCCAGACATTCCGGGAGAGCTGTCATCCCTGGTTTGGTATAGTTCAAAAAAATGTGAAATGCTCACAGGGTTCTAAAAAGCATGGCAACTAAGCAGTTAAACAAATGTTTCTGTGTACATTGTGAGAAGAAGTGAGAGAGTTTATTTCTCACCAGGACATTGTTATCAGTATAGAGAAGTGGCCTAGAGCTCAGCTGTCTGGTTGCTTAACAACAACCGCTCCAGACTGAATAATGACAAAAAGTGTTTTCTAAATTAGAAAGGAAGAACAACCTAAATAAAATAATAGGACATTCTTCCATAAAGTGACCTGCTGAAACTGTATAATGCNCAGTTCATGACAAGCAAAGAAAGCATATATCAGGATTAGAAGAAGAATGTTAACAACAGCTGAAGAATGGAACAAGGGAATAAAACAAAAGATGATAAATGGTAAGTACCACAGAATTACCTCCAGCCCTGATCGTTACAAAGCCCCGCCCGCCCATAGTAAATGATTGATTTGCCATTCAGGGAACAGGGCTTCAGGTGTAATTTGCATAAATGACTCCTTATTCCACACCCCTTTGTTGGTAGCTTTTGATTTCTCTTGGGAGGTAGAACCCAAAATTTGGCAACCATGAGTTATACCTGCCAAATGTCCTAATTCCAGTGGGCAGGGCTTCGCAGAGCCATGGAGGGCTTATTTTTCCATTTTGGCAACAGCAACGTTGGGAGATGAATTACATATATGATAAATATTCATATTAATCATGGTGAAAGAAACAGCATCTGGTTTACAAAAAAGGTATGGTATTGTGACCTAGACTCAATACGTGACTAGGGTAAGCTTGACTAACACAAAAGAGCTGAAATAAGAAATAGCTGGGTAGGGCATATAGCTGGGTTGGAGAAAACGACGGAGCGTCAGTAACCAGGGCAGGATGTGCAATGGGGTGGGGGAAGATTTGTTTAATCCAAACCATTACTTTTTGAGTGACCCTCTAGTCCATTACAGAACCCTGCTGAGTTGGGTAGCATAGTAGTAGGATTGTACGGTAGGTAATTGTAGGCCCCACCTGGGCATTGGAACAAGACAAAGTAGTAAGGCGGCACCAGGGTCATTTGCCCTGCCAGATAAATTCCAGGAGATACAGGTATTTTGGGAGTATATTCATTTTAATAAAGCTAATTCTATCAAGCCAGTAGGCCCACTTCGGGTTCCAAGTCTCCAAATCGATTCTGATACGAGTTATGAGGAGGAAGAAAGATTGCTGAGTATAAATTACAAAGTGTTAAAGTCAGTCCCAAGTAACGCAGGCATTTTTGCTCCATTGAACGAGAAGGAATATTGAAGCCCAGCCAGAGTGCGTTGGGGAACTCGGTAGGGTTACTTTATTTTTTAGGCATAACTAGGCATGACAATATTTATTTTTTAAAATCAAATATCTGTTCTTATACTGGTAGCCGAACTGCATCTTTATGCAATAGTTACTGTACACAATATAAGCCTTAGTTATGTAAACATAATTGTGGTGTTTCGCAATGTATATAATCTTAATAGTCACATGGAAGTAAATTCAGTTTTTTACTAGAGGCAGGTAATATTTATTTTCACTCTGCTATAATTTTCAGTTAAATATATGAATCACAGTCCTATCTATTGTAGCAGCTTCAGTGAAACCTGTCATCCGCTTTGTGTTCTTTTTCTACTGACTGTCAGTTTCACACCACTGTAATTCTGTGATGAATCTATATTATGACGTTTTCTGGCAAATACTGGAGCTGAAAGTAAAGATGCAGCAATTATAGAGTGCTAATTACAGATAGGATGGAATGTGGGTTACTCTTATACAGCCTGGCCAAGACTGTATAGAATATTAAATAATACAAATGAATTTCATGGTCAACCCAATATGTGGCAAAAAAATATTAAAATCAAATTTGTCAAGGATGAGGTAAGGTGCCCACCAAGATAGCAATATTTACTAGACTGCTGGAATGGAAAAGTGGAGATGTTGCCGTCAGCAACCAATCAGATTCTAGCTCTCGGTTTCCTTTTACATACTAGAATATGGCCGCTAAAATCTGATCGGTTAAAATATCGGTCACCATCCCCACATTTCCTTTCCCACAGTTAAGTAAATATAGCCCTAACAGTTTCCGCCGGGTAACATTTCTTATGAAACTTACAACCTATTCTCACCAGGGTACTGTTGCTGCAAGATGACTATGTAATGGCAAATAGTGTTAGATGCTAAGAGAAAATGCAAGAGTTTGATGAGAGTCTTGATGAGAGTCGGCAACCTTGGATATACTCAGATATAAATGAAATTATATAATTCCTACATTAGTAATTATAGATAAAAATGTTTTCCTGACTTAGCAATGTTGTTTGTTAAAGTCATTAATTCTGGATGTGTGATGATTTTCACAGAAATATATCTAAAACTTTATGACCTTGATAGAAAGATTTTATAGTGCACGTCTAATGCTGGAAAATTCTATTAAAAATACTAACTACAAGGTATGATGAGGGTATGTAGCCTAAATGTGTAAACCTGTGACAAAATGTTCAGACATGGAAAAAATAAGTAAAAGGAAGTAGCACAGGGGACTGTGCCAAAACATTGTAAAAATAACTTTTACAACTTGTTATTTGCATTACGTTCTACATTGCATGTGCTGTTGACCCCTCCACTCAAAAATGAAAAGCTATATACAAAGTCATATTGGTGCTAAAAAGCATCTCACAGCTTGAAAATTTAGTGGAAGCTTAAATGAGCAGCTGAAGTTGAAGGCGATTTTACATACATGCTAAATATAAT
Source organism: Platyplectrum ornatum (assembly GCA_016617825.1). Classification (NCBI taxonomy): domain Eukaryota; kingdom Metazoa; phylum Chordata; class Amphibia; order Anura; family Limnodynastidae; genus Platyplectrum; species Platyplectrum ornatum. The sequence goes on along the minus strand of JABWIB010002597.1, from coordinate 40,422 downwards.
AAATATAACATATCATATATTATATATAAGTAAAGGTCTGTGTAGAAATGAGCATAATACATCTTACAGTAATGAAAACACTAAAATAAAAACACACAAAAAAAACTGTATTATATACCTCCCAACTTTTCATGAGGGGACATCGGGGCACACAAGCCCCGCCCCGATCCCTCCCAACTCGGCCCCTGGCCCCCAAGCACCGCCCCTTCTTAAGCCGCGGCAACTGTAATAGATAAACCTTAGTGGGGACACCAACACTAGGGTTTCTGGTACAACTGACCTCAGCCAGTTTTATTCATCAGCAAATAAACAAAATAAAAATACAGAATAAACGCCTTGCCTGTCCGACACTAACTAACTAAACACAGGACTCCCCTATCTAGCACTAATAAACAATAACAGCAACCAGAGGTGATCCAGGGTCTCTCACACACACACACACACTGCCTGTGTAGTCCTTCCCTTGACTGTGAGAGCAATGAGAGCTTTACCTAGCAGACCTTTTACTATCAGCTCCCAGGTATCAGGTCTAATTAGTCTGGCGGCAGCCAGGCAGCCCAAAATACCCGGCCTGGGCCTAATGGATGGCGGACCCAACAATCCACCCCAGGTACCCTTACCAGCTTTACGAAAAGCTGAGGAAGTGTTGGGAAGTACAAACACACAAACATTTTTTATATATATTAAGACAGATAAGAATACGTTATTATGAGAGTTTAACAGAAACTCACTGAAACTATTTCAGCAACACCCTAGGGAGTCATAACATAGATTGTTGCTTTAGCGCAGGGAGTCCATCATTATAATAAACTTGCTGGGTGAAGCTATTTTGCTGATTTGCTTGACATACTAAGCTATTTCCATCATCCATCAAACACACATCATCCCACATAAAATTACATCTTCTTAATCAAGTATTCCAGTCAATCTAATAACTACAACTAAAGTATATTCTGCAAATCACTTCATTTATGTATTGTAGCAAATACAAGACAATCGACCTGCTCTGATGCACAACAGATATTCTGTTCTGTGGTCTTGCAGTTTTATACTGTGTCAGGTATCTTATCTTATCTGTGGATATCAAGTTTTGTATTTATCTCATATAAAATATTTGCATATTTAATACCGGGTGATCTGCATGATTTCTCCGGCTCCTGGCATAATACACTGACAGGCAGGGTAATCATGCCGCATGTGCACACTGCCTGAACCTCGGCTGATCATTATTACATAGTGTGTACCTGCCATTAGCATTATATTATACTGGCAGGGGGTGAGTCATCAGATTAACAATGGATTCATAAGTAAAGCTAATAGACTCTGTTTTATTTATGTTAGTCAAATAGCTCAGGGTATTTAAGAGGAATTGTAAAGCACAGGATTCTAAGGCCTAGAAAGGCAGGACATGTTGTCCATCGCAACCAATCCGATTCTGGCTCTCACTTTCCTGTAACATACTAGAAAATGCAACATCTCCACTTTCCCTCGGTTTAGTAGATCTAGCCCTAAGTCTTGTGTTGTCACTGTCAAGATACTTAAATATTTATATTTATATATATTTATTTACAATCCAAGTGCAGCTTGCATAACAGGATTGTGTAGGTGGGAAAAGTTAACCCTGATTGGTTGGTAGTTCAGTGATCTAGTAAACATCAGTCCTTACTTTTCAAGTAATTTGCTGTCAGTTATGATGCATAACATTTACTGGGTATGTATACGAATATATGGTGTATGCTGTATATGCTGCTACAGTTTGTCCAGTCAATGTGACAAAAGTTCTACATGATTGTACATGATTGTACTATTAAATATGCTCATGTGTAAAACTGGCCACATGCTAGATCAGTGGTTCCCAAACTGTGTGCCGTGGCTCCCTGGGGTGCCACGACGCTCTCATTGGGGTGGCGCGGAATGTTCTTTCCAACGTGGCGCCACGTTGCTAGTGTAACTTAGAAGCACAATTTTACATCTTGTTTAAGAGCTACACAAGATTTAATGTCAACCTGAAGTATTTCTGTCTTTACCTAAACAGTTTTTACACTTTTTTATTAAAAAAATTGGAAACTATTTTGTCTTAGGGGTGCCTTGAAAATGTTTTGGAGACCCTAAGGGTGGCTCGACTGAGAAAGTTTGGGAACCACTGTGCTAGATGTTTA
>JABWIB010002597.1:0-25912 GCA_016617825.1 Platyplectrum ornatum | reverse complement strand
AGCTCTCAGTTTCATTTTACACTCTGGAGAATGTGAACTCAAATCTGATTGGTTGCCATGGGCAACTTCCCCAAATTCGAATTTCACTGCAATCTCCCTGCTTAGTAAATTTACCCCATTGTGCTCAAGCATTTTTTAAAATAAAGCTATTCATATTATTTGTTGTTTTAAAATAAAGCTTTTGCTAGAGATTTATTATTATTTGTATACAGAGATTTTATACAGATATCTTAATTCTTTGATCCTGACAGCAGCATTAATATAAATTTATCAAATGGAAAAAGAAAAATAAGGAAACATAACCATGGCATAGGCACATTACATTAAATAAATTACCATGATGTCTGTTACCCCAGGAGTATCATAGTTATTTGTTTCTATGTGATATTACTGTATATACATATATGCTATATACACCAAACGGTGAGGAGTTACCTTTGACCCGTCAAGCTCCTGATTGGCTGAGGGGAGAGAAGCTTTTAGAGAGTGTGTAACAGTTGGGAGAGATTCAGTGTGTACAGAGCTGAGGAGAGAGCGGGACCCTGCGATTCCTGTGTGCTGAGGGAAAGTGCCCCGGACAGCCTTCAGATGAAAATTAAACGAAAGTTTACTACAGTGAGCTTAGAGAGTAATCGAGACACCGGAGAGGCAGTGTGAGGACTCAGTTTGAGGACCTAATCATCATCCTGAGGGACAAATCAGTACCGGAGTGCCAGATTATCGGGTGTACCCCGGGCCAGACACTAACACACACTATAATAAATTAAAGGAGCAGGGAGTAGTTGAAGAACTGTAAAAGATTGCCATTCACTATTAAATAGTTTCATTGAACTTTCCCCGCCATCTTGTATAGAGGAGATTTCTCCGCCATCTTGTTGAACTGGCTCGTGGTTTTCATAGTACTGTCTAAGAGAGTGTCTGAGAGATAGGCGCCAGTATTGACTGGACTTTCAATACATCAGCAGAAATATAAATATAAATATAGAATATATTATTCAGACAGACAGGAGGACTGGCTATGGCTGGATAGTAAGCAATCCTATAGAAAGTGTTAACCCAGAGGTTCCCAAACTTTCTTAGTTGAGGCACCCTTAGGGTCTCCATAATTTTTCAAGGCTCCCCTAAGACACAATCATTTCTAATTTTTTAGGTTTTTGAGTCAAAATCATGTAATATTGAGTCAAAATCATGTAATAACTATTTAGGTAAAAACAGAAATACTTCAGGTTGACATTAAATCTTGTGTTACTCCTATACAAGATGAAAAATTGGGTTTCTAAGTAACACTAGCAATGTTGCACCATATCAGAAAAAACATTCTGTGGCACCCCAATGAGAGCGTCTCGGCACCCCAGGGAGCCACGGCACACAGTTTGGGAACCACTGTGTTAACCTGTATTCATAATAGTGGTAACCTCTCTTTATACCATGTACCTATATAAAGAAACCTGTTTGTAAAAACTACCAAAATGGATTATAAAAATCACAAATCTGGTTTTCATATAAATGCATTTATATATCTGTGAGACCGAACTAGAGTCTCTTTGAAACTTTAAGGGCAAACCCCTTTAATATAGAGTCCGGTGAACTTTCTTGCTATTTATAATGTGTTGTTCATTGTAAATATACATAGGTGAATAATAAGAATTGTGTTATAAGTTGATTCGATTCTGATTTATTATACGTAAGATATAATTGGTAAGAGTGTAGAAAATAGGGTTAAGTAAATAGGAATATTTAGTATCATAATAATAGTGAAATTGCATATAATTTGTTAGTAATTTTATAATAAAATTGTAAAAAGCTGTAGTGGTATCTACATTCTTTATCCATTGGGGATCTCTGTCCCACCTGCCTTACTTTAGAGTGAGAACAGTACAGGGACAGGAGAGAGAGTGACGGGGAAGACTATCAGGTGAACACCTCGCCTGGACCACCGGTGCTGACCTTCACATTATGTATTAGTGCAGGGGTAGGCAACCTGCGGCTCTTCAGATGATGTCAAACTACACATCCCATCATGCTTTAACTGTTCATTAGACAGTTGCTTTAACTGTTCATTAGACAGTTGCTTTAACTGTTCATTAGACAGTTGCTTTAACAGTTGATACCTGGCAAAGCATGCTGGGATGTGTAGTTTGACATAATCTGGAGAGCCGCAGGTTGCCTACACCTGTTTAAGGATATCAAAACATTTTAGGGTTTTACGATAAATGAGGAGAACTGGGAACTCATAACTAGATGAGGGCATGGTCTCTGGTTATTTGTGAATGCTGATTACTTGGGTAACATTCTAACTATGGGGTATCTGGTAACTGCATTAGAAGGGGGTTGTTATATTGTTACTGAAGGGAACGGTGTTTATTTGTCTGGAAACTCGTCACCCAACAACAGCTGCTGGATAAAGTAGAAAGTGTCGTGTTTCACTAAAGAACCATTTGTCTGTGTACTGTGCAGAGGCTGTGGCATTGTAAGCAACACACACGCCAATGTTCACATAAGCGTGTGCACAAACTATCATTTGCCAAATTTCTCTGAAGTATAATGTATGCTCACTGTAACAAAATCTATGAAGTGTCTCCCATCAGGACTATGAGAGGTGTTAGAAGCTCCTCTACACAAGTAGTCTATTCTTCTGATGGAGAAATTCATCTCACACAATTCATGTCAATAGATATGTCAGTGCACATAACCTGTTTAGGCATCTAGATTCCCTGCAATTGCTCGGAGCTGGCAAACATCTAGCACCCATAGCAGCCACACTTCTTCTGCCCATAACCCACAAGAATTCTCTTGCCAAAGCAGTCAGTTTAATGAAAACCATTGAAAAGTAATAGTGTCATCCCTCTGCATGCCAATGCATAGTGATGCAGAATGCTTCTCCGTTGATTGGTAATCACAGAAGGTAATATACCAAATACAGACAATGAAAAATTTGTTGATATAAAAAAAGAGCACAAAATAGAGTGCATATGCAGATACTATCAGCATTCTTTACAGACCCAAATGATGGAGGGGGTGTATGCCCAGTGGCCGGGGGAAGAATAGCTTTAGTCCTTACGTACTATCCAGACCTTCGCACTACCATGCTTTGTAAGCAAAGCATATGCAGGTGCTTTTCTATGATGGATCTGGATCATCTGGTTAAAAATCTGATTGCAGGTTGAGAAGTTTTGGAAGCAGAAGCACTTACATACTATCCTATATAGCACTCCGAGATGAAAGATTAAAAAATCTAGAGTAGTAAGGGACAGGGAGTCTAGAGAGGACATTACCTCGACGTCTAATAATAAAGAACACCAGTCAGACAATTGCAGGTATCGAAAGTAATGGGAAGAGAGTCGAAGGTGAGTTGGAGGTGAGAGAAAAATATAAGAGTAGATCCACAAAAGAGGTGGGAGAGCAAGACAGCTCCGTGAGAAGTCCAGGAAGAAAGAGTCAGATTAGGAATAAAGGCAGAGATATCCCGAAGTGAGAGGAATTATTAGGAAGAGGAAAAAGACGATTAGCAACAACCGATCTATTCCAGACATGAAGGGCAATAGAAAGTGGAGCGAGAGAAGCTGAAGGGCATAAAGGAGCCATTATTCTATTAATGACATTCATGGTTTGCACAATTACCCTTAAACCTGTAAAGAGAAATTGTATCATCAACAGAAATGGCCAGAATACACAGAAGAACACAAGAAGGGTGACATGGTAAACCTCTGCCTACGTTTATAGTCATAACAGGTTGTGAATACCAACTACAATTGTCACTTACTCAAATGAATACTGCATGGATATCGAATTCAATGTACATTACCAGCTCATCACTGAAATGGAGGCAAAGTAGTCAGCAACTGACAGATAAATAGTGTCACAAGTGTTTGGTATTTGATGTACATAATACATTGGCCTAGGTTGACTTATGATGTGCAATTGGTTTATTGAATGGTATGATTTGAGTGAGTCATTTTTCTTACACTTGGTGCAGGCACAATTCACCTGGTTGTATTTATTCTGAGAAATAGGGCAGATGTTAATAGACGATTGGTAATTCTGGCAGCCAGCTATCATCACCTATATGGATGTTTACTAGATTTCGCCGGACATATGTATAAATAGCCACAGAGCAGACAGAGAGGACGTACGCTGCAATTATCTTGTAAAGCAATACAGATACATCAAAGTTGGTATCTTTGCAACACTTCTCATAGAAATTAAGTTTTGGACCATATACCAGCCACTTAGGTATTGCTGACCTAGCTCCTAGAATCATACTGATAAAACCCATCCCAGGTGAAAAGGGACTTAGGTTAAAACTTTGCCAAGGTCACCTGGAGACCTAGCACTGGCCCTGAGTGCTGCACTTCATCATAACTGCATTAGAGTGAAGAACTGTAAGGAGCCTGGCGTGTCCTTTCTCTGCTTCACCAACACATCTTGTCAAGATAAGGACCTGTAAGTAAAATCCAGAGAAGCCACATTCCAGCCTAATCTGATGCCTGCTACAGATTGTCACAAGCAATTTCTTAGAATGACTTGGACTGATTTTTAAACAACCTTGGTGCTAAACAAAAAGTATGTAACAGAGAAACAAATCTTTGTTTTCATGGCCGGTATAACTGTTTCCTATTAATAGGTGTGACTGGATACAGATTCAGAAAATAAGAGAAAGTACAGGCGTCTTTGTTGAATTGCAAGGAAGACAAATTTTATTTGCTACAAACAATATTGGAGTTGGGAGTTGATGCTTCTTGTCTAAAGCTGGCTATCCACGAGAGCGATATCGTTCTCATGGTGACCAGTAAAAAAATACTCCGGCTTCAGGTGCCCAGTGAAGACACCAGAAACATAAGTATATTTTTATTCATTTTATTTTTGTTTTTACAGGATGTTTTATTATTTGTTTTTAAACAAACAAATATATTTGATTGATCAGCGATAACGTTTGTTTACATTTTTTCTGCATTTTCTCGCCTTTTTTTTTTATGTGGCCATACACGTGAAGATTTTTTACCAAAATCGGCCCATGGATGGCCAGCTTAAGTCTAAATAACAGTGGGAAATAAAGCAGATCAGTATCGGCCTGACCCAGACTTGTTCATGAAGTAAGTGCTCTGAGACTTCATACACCAGTAAGATGTATCGCTGCAATACATCGCATGTGCTAAAAGCAAGATTCACCGAAGCGATATGCAACCACGGGAGTGTGCATCTCATAATCGCACCTTATATGAGCCTGGTGTATGGCCAGCATTAGTATTCAAATCAAATTTAGTTATATATTCAGTTGCAAGGTATACAGCATATCCGACATTGGTAATCTTCAATTTTCATCAGGGTGCACAACAAACATCAAACCAAAAAAAATATCAACAGATAGCGATACAAATATAGATGCTGATCATAATACACACAGAGCAGTGCTAGCAGTCACTCTGTGCACTATACTGCTGCTACTACTACTGTCGCACGGACCTGTGAACCCCATGATAAAGGCATGCAGGAAGGAGGATCTGGTCTGAGGTTATTATATATCTGTATGAATTGTCTAATGAATTGTCTATAAGATGTACATTTACCTTTATGTTTGTAAAGGTCACAGCTTTAACCCCCGATATAATAGAATGATACATTGTGGAGTCTGTTTACACTGGTGTGTGACATTGGTGGTCTGCAGCATGCGTACATTTATGGATTACTCTGTTTACTCAGCCTTTCTTGTACGTATCTGGGGTCTGCGGGTTAAAGTGTAGAAATGAGCTTATGAAAACCAATTAAGATGTTAGCTGACACGGGTGTAATAAAATGTGCTCCAGTGCAGATTTCAGTGCAGCCCTCTTCTTTACTAAACGTATCCAACAAACATATGTATCTATATATATATATATATATATATATATATAAGGGCTCGAAGTGGGGGGTATGACATACCGGCACTTCTCCCACTGATGTAATAGAAAAATAAAAAATCTCCATTGACTTCCATTATTTTCTATGTTTCCATACCGTCTCTTCTGAATGTCAATACCCCCACTTCTAAATTTCCACTTCGACCACTGTCACTGTCACTGTTATCTCCACACAAGTAACAAGGATAATCTCTGTGATGTACATGTGAAGATGGGTAATGACAGCCACCAGGAAGGTGCAGAGGCTATTGACTGGGGGTCTTATTTGATCTGCCTGTTAATGACAGCACATTCTACAGAACAGGTAGGTAAGTGAATAGAGGCAATATTGTGTGAAGAGAGACAAAGGTGATATAAAAAGTCATAGTATAAGCGAGAGACGTAGGAAATGTGTGTGTGTGCGTTTGTAGGAACTGAAGGCAGTGAGGGATTATGGCAATAAGAGTAGTAGCTGGAAACAACATGAGGGCCTGGAGAATAACAGGGTTATATAATTATAGAGGTGGGAGAGAACCAGAGGTAAATCAGCTCCTGGGTATGGAGAGCTGAATAGGAGTGTAACCAGGAGGAAATGAGGGGTACAGGGGCTGGATGTTGAAGAAAAAGGAACATTTTAAAAAATCAATGGGCAATATAAATCGATGTCTATGTTTAATAAAGTCAAATAAATTAGTAAATTAGAAAGAAACCATTGATACAGTACACATTACACCTAGTATAACTAGGCTATGTTCTGATCATCTGAAAGATCTCTGGGAAGTGACAGTGCATTACGTGTTTGAGGGTTGAGTATTGGAGATGTTATATATAATTCCTGTGGTTTTAAGAAGTGGTGTTTTCTGTATTAGTACTAATATTGTCTCTGTAATTGTCATTGATAATAGCATTATTTACTCTTAGGTGCATTTTATTAAGTTTCCTGGGCTGAGGATTCATGACAGTTACATTTCTATTAGGTTCCAGAAATTCTGATGGCAGACCTCCATAGCAAAAATTGTCTGCTTCTGTGGTCTTCCCAGATTTGGGGATATGATCTATGAAGTAATTTCAATTTTATAAACAGCACACTGCCCTGTTTATAATGGGGTGGAGAGTGGCCTCCCATCCAGAGTCACACCCTGGCTACCCTGCAACTGTGGAATGTCCTCAACTCAATGCAATCAAATTAAAAATAAAATAATTAAAGCAAAAACAAAAAAATTAATATTTATATTACATATTATATATATATTACATATTATTCGTCCAATATAGGAAATAAATTAGGCAAATTTCTTTACTAGTCTAGTATTTATTTATTTATTTTTAATATTGGCTTATTAGAAATGAATAATAGTTTGCATACTTAACATATGAATTCCATTCGTTGTACTGGCTGTATTCCCAGTTCATCTTGGAACTTCTGATTAGGATTCTCACCTATGCATGTCACTAGCACACCTGCCATATTCCTCACCTCCTCCCTGAGCTCTCCTCTATAGCCTTATTGCCTCAGTCAGTGCCTTATATTTACTGTGACTGTAAACTTTCATCCACTTCATCCTGCTGACAATGAGCACCATAGCAATATCTCATACCCTGTCTTCTAACTGCTGTGAATTCTCACTTGCCTTTAAAAGCAATTTGACATTCACTGCTGTTATAAGCTGCCATATTTACATTGCAATGTAAATTGCTGCTAAAAATGCTGAATGTCACACTCTGATAAAGTGACAATGAAGATTCATATCTTGCTTTGTTGTCAGAAATACTAACATAAGTCACCTGTAAAATAGTCCCATCATTCATTCTGTTCTTATTGAAGGTAATCATCTTGTTTTCCGTATATTGCTGTCACTCATACAAAAACATATATAGTGGTTTCATTAAATAGTTAGTCCATTAGTCCATATACCTTTTATTTTTGTATTAAAACCAAAATCCCATGTACAACATAGCCATCTCCGATAAGGAAGAGAAGACAGATGTATATAATGCATAACTGAGCATAGAAGAAATAATTAGATCAACACCAAATTGAAGATAAGAGAGGAAAAATACAAATGGGTAAAGCCATAATGAATAGCAGGGGAGGTAAAATGTTTTAAAAGGCTCCTTGATCAGGGTCAGGGATGCTCCTTCAAATAGGTGGCACAGGAACATAGCTCATTTCCATAGAGCTCATTTAAATCAGTGCTCGAAGTGGGACACGCAATTTTGTGATAAATGTTCCCCCACCAGTCTGGAGGGGGCAGGACTTATACAAGGGGGTGGCGCTTAGTGGGGGGAAATGTGCTGGTATACAATACCGGTGTATGCCGGCACATTGATTTAAATATTATAAATACTAATGAATCATTGCATCATCATTCCTCTCCTGGTCAAACTTTCCTCTCTACTTAAGTCTAGATCAGGTCCATCATGTTTATTATGTCTGTTCCTAAAATAGTTTTTTTTGTTTTTATCTGTGAGGTATATATATAGATAAATAGTCTTATATCAGTCATATGGGGGTAATAAAACACGGTATGGAGCTAAAGGCATGGCTGGAGTAATCAGAGGAGATTTTCTGGCTCTGGGCAGCAAAGAAACCCCCCAAAAACAGTGTATGTATATCATTTGTGTAACTTATCCCCTGTAGAAGTGAGAAGCAGAGCAGGCAGCGAAAAGCAGAATACAAAATAGCAAAACAAACATAACAATGTTGGCTGGTGTCCACCACAGGCTCATTACTAATTATAACTGGGTTTAAATAGCAGCAGCACCTTCTATATTTTGTTAGGTTTAATGGAGGGAGACTTTGACAGGTGCCCAGACTCCAGGTAAATAATACCAGTATATAGTCCATTACAGCTAGAATCGAGTGTTAGGTGCAATAATCCACCTACAAATCTTTATTTTATTTTTTTGCTGCTAAATATAGTGGTTTCAGTTATGAGTGATAGCTGGCGATTTGTATATATTACATAGGTCTCAGCTCTATAAGTCATGCAGACTCATGCAGAGTGAGAACGTGTGCATGCGCATATGTTAATAGTTCAGGGATTTATGACAGTGGTTTGCGTCACGTCACATTATATTATTGGACTATAGGAATGTAATGATCATCAAAGTGAAGCACCAACTTCACTTTGTAACATATTAGTCTCCTAACAGTGTTTGGTTGGAGGGAACAAATTCAACTTACCTGAATAGGAAAAAAAATTGCCATAAATCTCTCATGATTATAGCATTAGCACATTACTACTGATGGTTTGTGACATTTGGGGGCTGATCCAGGGTTTGGGAATAAGCACAAAACAGGTGCAAATGTAGACCTTGGCAAAATCAAACAGTGGACTGCAGGGGAGGCAAGCATAAAATATGAATACAGAACTAAAACTGAAATCTAATGGGGTTTTTTTTTAGCTCAATTCTAATTTACAGATTTAACATAATGCTATGCAGTTTGTGAGATCTTTGTGAAAAAGCAAAGTGTTTTCTCTGCATGCAATAGGCTTAATATTCATTTGCACCCCTCATGTTGCAACATTACTTTCTCGGGTCTATAATTGCATCTTAAAAAAGATGTAAGTGTAACTCTGGATCAGCTCCCTCTACTCATTGTAATATTTGGGGGCTGATCCAGATTTTGGGAGTAAGGACAAAACAGGTGAAAGTGTAGACCTGAGCAAAACCAAACATTCCACTGCAGGAGGAAGACAAGTATAAACTGTGAAAACAAAATTAAAGAAATGTAAAATCTCTAATTTACAGATTAAACATAAAGCTAAGCACTTTTTTTTAGGTGTCTACACTTGCACCTAAAAAAGTGTAAGCGCAACTCTGGATCAGACACTTTGTATGAGCCCATGCTCCATGATTATTATAGTGCTCATGATTATATATAAGGTAAGTATACCTGTTTTGTTTAATAGATGTGGAATATTTAAACATACCAAGGATTATATTTGCAGGCTCTATACTATAGTCATATTTCTGTTTAATGTAATTGGTGGAGTATTCATGAGTTTTCCTTCCTTTATTCCTTAATTCTATGCGTTAACCTAACACAATCCTGCTATCCTCAAATTTTTGACTAATCATCTCCTCCCCTCCTAGGCACTGTCAAGGAAATGCTCCTGGGACTACTGTACTTTGATCCTCACGCCACACTCCCAGGCATTGAAAAGGGTGCTGAAAAATGTTATAATGAATGGGAGCTATTTATTGAATCTTTACCACTGGCTAGGAGAACTCATATCCTGAAAATATATGACTCCACTGGTTGGTTTCTGATCCGCAAGTGGTCGACTCCACCTTAATAACCCCCTGTTGTGTTCCACTCAGTACTCCACATGTTTAAAAATTTTATTGTTTTTTTAGTTTATGCTCTATTGTAGTCAGGCTATGTAATCTCCCCCTTTTTTGTCCCCCCCTTTCCTTATTATTCGTCCTATTTTCCCTATTGCCTTGCCCATTCTCCCCTTTCCCTTACCATACCAACCCTCTGTCCATGTTCTGTTCATGCTCATGTCCAGGTACTGTTTACTGATTTTTTTATTATTTCTATGTCTCGTTTACCACTACCATTCTATTTGCTGCATTATTGTTGCTGTATTATTGAATGGTTCCTGTTCATATACCTCACCTGTTGGACCTGGAATTCCCTTTCCTTTCTGTATTTGCAAAAATGTAATAAAATGTTATTAAAAAAAATCCACAATTCTGCCCTCGTTTTTCCTTTTCCCATCTCCTTTGCACTATTTATACAGCTAATCAAATAAGACTTGTCATAGCTAGATTGTAAGGAGCTACAGTATGGGTAGTTCTGTAATGATACAACTTCATTTGTGATTTCCTTGTCTTTCTATTATTATTGCACTACTTTGATATGCCATTCTTATTCGCCCTTCTTCATATTGTTACTATTTCAAGTTCATAAATAAAGTTAATAAAGCAAATAAAATTAAATAAATAATAATAAATAATAAGTATTAAATTCATTAAACACCATATTTTACCAATGCTTTATTTTTCATGTTTGTGGACATATTAACAAATGAAATACTACAGAAGTTTTAAAAACACAACATGGTTTTTAGCATTGTACAATGATAAAAAAGTAATAATAAATAGCTCCGATGATCTTGATAGGGTAGGTTTCCTTGTCTGACAGCACTGCAAATTCTAAGTTTGATTTACACCTTACAAACAAGAGCAATCCCATTCCAATACCTTATTGTAACCCAATAGATGGGTTTTATATTGATTGGAAAGATTCATTATATGATCAGCTTTTTGCTGATCTGAGAAATCGCCCAGAAGATGTTTCTCTCACAGCGGGTGAAGCACTTCATCAGTATGTCCACAGATTTTGGGAAGGTAACGGGAGACGTTTTCCAGTCACCAATCAGGTTCTATATACCAATAAATCTAAATTTTCATAGGTGATGAACAACATTTAGATTTTTTTATATAAACTTGAATCAATCTAATACTTTAACTTAGTTCCAAATAACTGGGATACTAAAAAAGACCAAAATAGGACCTTTGTTCAGGGCTTCCTAATGTGAATGGAGTCTAATGACAACACAAACATTTCAACCATAAACCATTATACCATAAATACATGGGATAAATATTAAATACACTCCTTTTATCTCTTCTCCTTATATACAATGCATAGCAAACTTATATTGGTCCAGAATATCAACACACATGGACATCAACATTTTAAATAAAACATTCACCACCGAAAGGAAATCAGCATGTCATGTTTACAATGAGCGCTGTCTCTGAACTACTGTCCACAAGTCGTCATGAGATTTATAGAATTATTGATGAGATTTGTTCTTGTTCAGGCTTGTCCATGGTAGCAGGAGGGATAGTATACAATGGGCGGTTTTCCACAGTGCAATATTGCTCCTTTTGTATAGATGCTATGCATCATTAAAAGTAATGGCAGCACACATGCTGTGCTTGTGCTGCTAAACCAGGTGACCAGTAGTGTATATTATCACATCTGGCACACTTCAACCTGTGTCGCAAATGGCAACTCTAGTTTTCATACATGGTAAAAATGATGCCAAGGAAAAATAAATACATTATAAATATATAAATACAATGTCACACATACAGTACATATGATTTCAAAGGCTTCATACACAACATAATGCAGCAAACAGTATAACAGAAAAGACTGCGAATGTGAATGGTACACATCAGGGCTCAAAGTGGGGGGTGTATATGGGGGTATGCCATAACAGCACTTTTCCCACTGTTGTAATGGAAAAATTTCAAATCTCCATTGACTTCCATTGTTTTCTATGTTTCCATACCTCCACTTCTAAATGTCCATACCCCCACTTCTAAATTTCCACTTCGATCACTGGTACACATGATGTAAATATAACATGTTCTTACTTTGGGTTGTAAACTTGCTAATGATACACTATATGAGTAAAAGTAAAACTACCAATTATTGTAGGTATTATACATAAAACCTTTGGTTCAATCTAGGTTTATGCAGAAGAAATCCAAATTTAAAATGATATATAATAAATTGTGCTAAATCTTTATTTTCTAGGTGAGATTGGGTTTGTTACCAACAAGTACCAAATTATTAATAATGTTTGCGGCTTTACGGTCAACAAATTTGTTCTTATTTATGGAGACATATGTCAAAAAAACAAGTATATAAAGAAACTAGCCAGTAAAAAAATGACATAAAACATAAGTATACACGTGCAGAAATTTAAGGAAACGCAAGCCAGCAGCAAATGAAGAATGACAAATGTGCATCTACAGTACATCAGTTCTGCATGCATTTTACATTACTGTTCTGAGAAACTAAAACACACTTCATCATCTCAGCAGGGCACATTTCTCAATTGTCAATGCAAAAAAAACCTTATGGAACAGAAAATATAAATAAATAAATAATGAGACAAAAAACGTTAATAAATAACAATAGAAACAAGAGAGCAGCATTAATAGCAGCCAATAAAAGGGACATTCTTTTTATAGTACATTACAATGTGATGGTCTGAATGAGGGCTTATTACAATGTTCAGTAAGTATTTCCAATATTATATGGCTTAGATATATTTATAGAGCAAGACGTAAAGTACAGCTACTGTACAGGACAGAATTTTCTGCCATAGTATGTATGCTACACTTAGAACTATGTAAACAAATGGAAGCATTGGGTTAATGGACCTGGGGGGGAATTCACTAACTGACGATTTACAGAAATCGTCAGTGGCCGACGATTTTGCTGACGATTTCCACAAATGTGTATTCACTAAGTGACGAATGTGTTTTTTTTCGTCATTTTGTTTGACGTTTACAGATCGTCCATAGAAATCGTCACTTACTGAATACTATACATCACCAGTCACTGACGATTTCAGATCACTGACGAACACTGACGATATGAAATCTCAGCAGAAATCGTCAGTTAGTGAATTCCCCCCCTGATCCAGAATCCGTCAGAGAAAGGGGAGTGACAGGGGAATTTCCCCTCTACCCCACGTGCGGGAACATGAATCTGGTTCATTATGAGCAGCACTGACCAATAAATCAGCATAATGAGAAATTTATGAGAAGTCTTAAGAAATTATAATAATTAAACTAATCTGATGTAATTAGTATTTTGTGGATTGCGTTGTGACTACACTTTTACACTGGTAGAAATGAGATGAAGTACTGAAAATTAACAATTCCACTTGTGTCCATCCAGATAACACCCTTAAGGTTCTTATTGTACTTAGGTCTTAGACACTTATAGTTAGCAGTATGTCAATGTTACGCTGCACAATATAGGTCTGTTATCAATGATGTGGAAAATCTATGCATTATCCTTGTATGGTTTCTGTTATCTTACCACACAAGTGTTAGTGGCGTGGCACAGCTGTATGACTGGTGCTCAATGCTATATTCCCCATGCCACAGTCAACAACCAAATGGAGAGGTTTAAGTATATTTGCCATAACCATTCCAACTGTGTGGTAGCACACATACATGTTTTTATATTGCCTTTTATTATATAATAATTGTATTATATTTGTGAAACCACTAATACTGCCATTTGCCATTTTCCTACTCCATATATAAATTATAGTAATAAATATAAAATAAATAAATACATAAATTACTGTATAAATTAAAACTGCTACTTACTGCAGTCACTCCCTGCTGATCAGTTCCACTCCCTGCAATCTGTGATGACTGATTGTCAGCATCACCTATAAGCATCTGCAATTACAACTAAAACAATAACTGCGTCTATCTGCATTGTAGTGCTGCCAGGTCTTATTCTATTACCCTGGAATATGGGGGATGGCGGTGACTACATACATGCTTCCTGTAATTCCTATTAGCCTTAATCACATAATCATAAATAATTATAAATTAACATGAAAATCACAAATTACACAATACAGCGAGCAGCTACCTTGATTTCATTTTCTAATGACCTTTATAAAATACATGTCAGAATGTCCAGTAAATGTGTGGACACACTCTCATGGTTAGTGTGGCCTGATGGTTCATCTCAACAGAACCACAGGTTAGTAAATATGAGACTTGCCTGCCGTTCAAGTATCAAAACAAGCCATTTCCTATTTAAAAGTTCCTGTCATTTGTGATAAATGGATTATTATGAAATTGGAACAAGTGATTGCTATTAACCCACTTTACATTGATGATTTTGGATACAGATCAAAGTCAAGAACATCTGTGTTAAATGACAATTTAGAGTTAATTTGACATGTAGTGCCTGAGCGAGGACGACGCAACATGCTTGCCATTCCACTTGGTGTGTGGGAATCAACGGGGCCCGAAATGATCAGCACACAGGTGCTTTACATTCCAGGGCTACTTATAGGAACTGAGTGGTATGTGACGACTCAACAACCAACCAGCCTGCCTGGGTGCCACTTTTTTTCTGAATTAACCTTGTGATAATTCAGAACAGATCGTAAAAGGAAACCGTAATGTGTCTGATTATCAGCAGCATTTAAACACAAGTGGACATGTTTGAGATAAATAATTGAGTAGCCCTCCTGCAGAGCTTTGTATGAATAAAATGGAGGCCCTGAAAGTATCTTAACGCCTGGAGTTGTCACAGGAGTCAGAGCTCTGACTCCAACTTCGACTGCGGCTCCTGCTGTTTTCCCTGGAGCTTCTGTACCAGTCTCTGCTGCTGCTTCTTCTACTGCTCGAACTCCGACTACGACTACTTCTGTGACTAAAGTAACTGCGGCTTCTGGACCTGCTCCTGGAACTGTACCATGGAGGAGTGCTTCTGGCACTGCTTGAGGATGATGGACTGGGCCGGTAGTATGGGATAGGGCGCTTGCGAGCACTGTTTGGAAAAGAGTCACAGACACATTAGTTGCCAAGTTGATGTAGGTCACAAGTGCCATGTAAGTATAGATCTATCTTTTGTGTTTTTTTTAGATACTACACCAGTGGTTCCCAAGTCATCAGTCGAGGCACCCTTAGGGTCACCATAATTTTTCAAGGCTCCCCTAAGACATAATAATTTCTAATTTTTAAGTTTTTGAATCAGAATAGTGTAATTTAAGTAAAGACAGAAATACTTCAGGTTGACATTATATCTTGTTTATCTCTTATACGAGATGTAAAATTGAGCTTCAAAGTAACATTATCAACATAGCACCACGTTGGAAACAACATTCCGTGGCACCCCAATGAGTGCGTGGTGGCACTACAGGGAGCCTTGGCACACAGTTTGGGAACCACTGCACTACACCCTTTTCTGTCCTGGCAGTCATATGAGTGACCCAGGAATTTTCATTGGACAAAATAATTTTTGTAGACTAAAATAGTATCTATTCTAAAGCTGGCCAAACACTATACGATATATTGTTCTAATCGAAAGATTTTTCAGTGGGAAAAACCATGTTGAATTGCAAGGGAGGTAAAATGAATGTCAGTGTTTGCATGCAGGGAGAATACTTTATTGTTGCATGTTGCACACAGATACTGACCAGTGTTACTGTTACACTGTTATTATACTTGTGCTGGAAACATCATCTCTCACCTGTGATACTGATTGCAATTAATTCAATTTGCCTTCCATGCAATTAAACATGGTTTTTCCCACTATTGAAATTTTTTTCAATTGGAACAATTTATCTTATAGTGTATGGCCAGCTTCAGTCATGCCTGCTCCATTCCATAATTACCATATTTCTAGGGAATCACACTAGAATACCTTTACCCCCAGGACCTGTAACAACAACATTGCTGTACTCATAAAGGAATATGGCACTTACATTCTAATGTGAAAAGACACATTCAATTTGAAATAAATCATTTATCATTACAATATATTGTATTGGACATGGATTTGTCTAGAATTTACCCGGTTTGTGATCTAATATGCCTAGTTACCTAGTAATTCTTCTTGCTTCCAGGTGGCTTGGAGAATCTCTCCTGCGCTTTCTCATGGGAGAGTAGGAACTGCGTCTTTTCCTGTGAGCTCCTTTACGAGTCTCCTTTTCAACAGAACCATATTTACTGCTTCGCTCCCGATCTCTGTGTGAGAAAAAGATTTTATCATTTTGTTACTCAAATACCAATGATATTACAACTTTTTAAGGCATTCATTGTTTGATGGTTAGCTAACAATTATTGTTCCAATCACATGATATTCATTTGTTTGGTTTAAATTCAAATTCAATTTGTTATCACAAATAACATCTGCACATGCATGCTTACTATAATGCTTTCAAATGTATGCGTTGAAAACATACAAGGGGCCAGCATAGTTTGTTAGCATGCCTGATCTGATCCACATACTGTAGGTGATGATAGGCATGCCAGGAAGGGGGATGGAGGGTAAACTTTATGCACTGATCTGCTTTGTACGAAGCATTGAGTAAAAGATTAGGTGAACTCTTACATCTAACACGTCCTTACAGACCTGCATGCGAGCGCAGGTCCAATTTCCTAATGTATTTAAAAAAACAAAACATAAAAAACCTTCAGAGTTTACTGACACACAGTCTTCACTGAAATAATCCATATTTCTGAATGTGGCCACCTTGTGGAAGAGCTTGTCATTGCAGTTTGCACGAGGAGCATTATTAGCCAGATGAAGACCAGAATTCTTACTATCCTTACTATTGATTTTAAAAGGTGGTGGATCATCTCCTTGTTCTACTCTGTTACCCCAAGGATTGTTCAGAACACCATCAATGGTGTTGCGGGAAAGATCCTATTATCTTACATCATTGTTAATGGTTTGACTACACTGAAAAATTCATCTTCAAGGAACTGATACACTGTAATTACAACAAGTGTGACAGATTTATAGCATGCACTTATATTTTGTCTAAAAGTGCTGTAGACCTAATATGCCACTGAGCATGAATCCATAAATAATTATAGTCAATTGAATACCCATTGAATTTCGAATATTTTTTTTTTCAGTAAATGTATAACAGTATATGTAAATCAATGTGATATCATGAATTTACAATTAAAGCCAAAGAAAATGTAGCTGTATATTGTATCACCATCAACCAGCCCCAAGTAACCACTTATTTCAGGGTAAAATGATACCTGCTGGGACTGTATCTAGAGTAACTGGGACTCCGTCGCGTTCGTGAACTTCCAGAGCTCTTTCTGACAGATTTTGAAGAATAGCTGGGAGACCTGGAGTATGATCTGCAGGATGAAAACATCATTATATGACACAGACTTAATGCCATTTTTAGACTGAATTTAATTCTTTTTCTACTCTATGATCATTGGTACATTTTTCTTAAATAAAAGAAATAATTAATATATTATTACTATTTTTGTTTTGTGAAATAGTGGGTTTTTTGTATCTTTCTCTCTTTCACCAAGTATTGAAAAAATGCTTGCCACCATTCACTCTTTTTTTAATTGTTTTTTAATTGTTTTTTTTTTATTTCATACCTGGGACCAAATTTACAAAACCTTGGAATTGGAAAAGTGGGGATGTTGCTCATAGCAACCAAACAGATTCAAGCTCACATTCTCCAGTATGTAAAATGAAACAGAGCTTGAATCTTATTGGTTGCCACTTTTCCAATCCTGTCGTTTAGTAACTTTAGGCCCTGATGTACACAGTTGTTTTTTTGTTATAGGAAAGTCTTATACATATTTGAGACAGTGTTCTTCTTGCAACCGTAGTATCTATGCTAAACTACTAAAGATGATGGCGATTGTATCTGCTTGTACCTCAATGTACTCCTATTGCAACAATGTATAAATCCAGCTGAGTAAAGAGGAAATGTGCCGCCTGCTATGGCAAAAATTGAAATCAAGCAGCTTCATATCTTAGAGCTCATTTTAAGTTGATCAGCTGCACAAAATAGAATCCTTTACAGATACAAGTAATATAAAATACATTCTTGTGTTAGTACACAGTTTTAAATCCCCTCAGCTACCATCAATTGAGATATAAAATTACTTCTACAGTTGCCACATGCTTAATAATACTTTATCCATTTGTCCCTTTATAACTTAACCTCTGGTTCTTTGAGAATTAATGTTTGCGTTGACTATTCAGTAATGTAAAATGTTAATTGCATTAAATAAAAGGCTTCTAATGTTGGTCAGAAAACCCAGTGTAGCTTTAATATTTCTGAATTAATTATAGAATCTACAACTTGGTTTGTGTTTTGAGCAAACGCAAACTGAGACCTACCTTTCACCTGGAGAGCTAGACCGGCTTCGTGACCTATAGTACGATGAGCAAGAACTGATGGAATGACTTGAGCTGTGAGAATAAGACCTGGTGCTGCTGTAAGATGAGCTTCTTGATCGACGACTATGTAAAGAGTTTCTGTCAGGTGATAAGTCTGAAATGCTCTTGTGTTCTTCTAGACAACCCAGGCATGAAGACAGATCTCTGCAGAAGAATCAGACCATGGCTTAACATAAATCTCAAAATGATCTTACCTTGGTTATTCTAAATGGGTAAGAAAGTGTGGACTGGTTTAAAGGATAGAAAGGATCAAAGCTAGAACTGTGATGGTTTTGTAAGCACATTTCTGTATACAAAGGACAGATACTATATATAAGTTTTTAGCGAAGACTTTAACACTTAACCCATGAGCCAAATTTGAAAATAGTACTTAGAAGGCTGAGGAGGTTGCGTACACCTTATAAACGATATAAAGTAGTCGAATTCAAAGAGTACCTAAAATATGAGATATAAAATACATATCCTAGGTGATTACTTGAGGACACATGTATTTATAAATAAAGGATAATTGACTGCGCTTAACTTTTCCCTTATCATTCACATTTCTTCACCTTTTATCCAGCTCCCGGGAGTTTCTCAAAATAATTGCTGAATCCTTTGTGAAAGAGAAACAACTGGCGGATGAGTTTCCTGAATCAGAGATATTGTCACTCTGACCATTTGGGGTCTTCCCTGAGGAGGGTACACGTCCGAAGCCCTGATGAGCTGGGCTGTCCTTGTCCTCACTGATCTTCAACACAGAAGAACACGTCTGAATCGAGGGAGGGGAACATGTGTCATTTCCAGAGTCATACTCATTTGTAACTTCCTTCTGATAACCTCCATGACTCTCTGCTGTGACCAAAAGGCCGGGGACTGATTGGGAAATCTGAAAACACAAGAGAGCGATGACATAGGTGGAACCTAACACGTTATTGCAACTTGTCGCTTATTACCATAGTCACAAAATGTATTTCTTTTTAAAAATTTCTGTATTCTGTATATTTTATTAAAAAGAAAAGAGAACAGAAACTGAAAGAAGCGGGCAATGGGAAAGTGAAACGAAATAATAAAAAGAGAAACAAAGCAAAAGTCTCTGTACAGAAAGTCCACAGAGAGATCTGCAGACGGTGAGAGTGGCAATGTTACAGACACCATGCACATTTTTGGCATGCACCCATAGAAAAAGAATAAGAGTGAAAAAGAAAAAAAAGGTATTGCTCTAATTATAAAGTTTCCCCCTGATTAGCACAGCGAATGTGATACACACTACAGGGAAGGATTGTTAGGCATAATATAGCTGATATGGGGTCTAAATCTATCTGGTATACCAAAAATGTTAATTCAGCACCTATCTGTTAAGCAAACACCTACTGTAGTATTGAAGTCTACTGCATCCTTATCTATTCTGTCTATTTACATTAAAATATTCACACTCCAATTAACATTGATGTGAGTATTTTAATGTTGACATCCCTCATACTTTAAAGACACTTATTTTGTATCCTTAACGTGGCAAATGATTATTTGCTGCAGTAATTGTGGTCAACCCCCTTTATTTTTGGTCGCTCCCCTTTACCATATAATGTATACAATGTTTGCAATGTATTAAATAGTTACTAATTAAGGCTTTTAGAAATAAATGACTTGATACAGCCTTACGTACTATTGAACTTATGAGCATATAGTTATGAGTGGGCACAACCATGTTGAATTGCAGGGGAGGTAAAATGAATGTTATAAGCAGGGAGTACTTTTTACATTTTTTTTATTTACACACAGATACTGACCACTTTTACACTGTTATTAGACTTGTGCTAGGAAACATAATTTCTCAACTCTAATACTGTTTGCAACTAATGAGCTGTTTGCCGATCTGCACATGCTTTGAATCGCACAGAAGCGGGTGCAAAGTTCGCCTCATGTGCCCTTAGTACTCCGCCACATGTAAATGAGAAAAGGGGCTTCCCATGCCCCTTTTATCATATAAATATGTGCTTTTAGCATGGCTTAGCCCTGTTAAATACAAGCACAGTCTGCACCAGGTGCAGACATGGTGCAGGCTTAGCGTAGCAGCATAGAAGCAGATAATATAAGGACAATTAAAAGGTTAAAAAAATAAACAATAATAAAAATAATGTTTAAAAAAAGAAATTATGTCTATGTGGTTTTATTGTTTTTTTTTTTACATCTATTTATTTATTTATTTGTGCAGCTCTGAATTAAAGGGACCTAGAATCAGGTCCCAAGTCTTCTGTGTTTTTGTTACCCCATTCCCATTACCTCAAATTAACTGTCTTTTTTGCTGAAAAAAACGGCTACAGTGAAAAAGCTGTCTTCTAAACTCAGTGTGAACGCTCCATTTACGAAAAGCCTGTCTCTAAAAGCTGGTGTTCAGAGCCTGCTTTTTAGAAGGTGTTTTGCCCTCCTCTCCGGCTTTTTCAGTCAGTGTGGACACAAGATAGCCTGCTTTCCTCTACCATTGTGTTTGTGCAGCTCTGATTGGCTCACACAGTCAGCTGTTTCCAGCACAATACTGCCTGTCTCTCCCTCCTCCCCCTCCCCTCATGTAAACAAACAATCACAGCCAATCACAGCACATTTTCTGAGTAACAATGTGTACTTGTAGCAAAAAGCAGAGTTCAACGTGAACAGTGCAGAGCCTGCTTTTTTACAATAAAGCCGTCTTTTTCTGGTAATATGCACAGTCCTTTTTTCACAGCCCCTCCAATTTCCCCAGCTCTACACCCTGGCTCTTAAGCCAGCTTTTTCAAGGCTGGTAATGGGAAAAGACAACCAGTCAAGGCAATGAAGCAAAGTGAATTGACTCGGTCAAAAGTGATGAAACGATGAAGAACAGAATAGTGCATACAACTGTGCTCCACCTTTGGTTATTTATTTGCATTTCTCTCTCAAATAAACTATACCTATACTATGTCAAGTGATAGCATTCAGCCTTTTCTGAAATAATTATCTGCAGCACAATCTGTCAGATCATTCTAGCTTTAAAATTGTCCTGACGAATGCACTGAATAAAGATCTTTATCAGCCTTTGTTTTAATTACTGTTTAGTTTGATGTGTTGCTGAAAGCTATTTTCTGTACTGACTTTGTACTTGAATGATTCATGCACCCAATGTGCTTCTGTTAAAGGCTCCCATCTCATAATTTCTGAAAAGCCTTGACATGCCGCATAGTACAAAAGATTGGAAACATCTGACACACAACTGCACTTTAAAGTTAGTTTTACAGTTACTTTCTTTTGCTTGACACTAGTACAAACAAGACTCAGAAGGCTATGTGTTATGATCATTATAGGGGAAGGTCATTAACCGGTCCCATTATAGAAGTCAGACAACTAAGAGTGCTGGTTTACAAGGGAGAAAAAAAGTGTAACATAACTTTAATAAATGATGACACTTCATGCAATAGATACAGTTACATATTAATCACATATTAATCTAATGTGTTACATAAGAATATTAGAGAAACATTTTTGTAACTGATCATAATACAAAATGCTTAAAAGACAGTGTACTTCAGCTTTTACTGCTCAGAATAATAGTCCTATTGTTAGGTGGATGAAAGTATTAAATTCAGGGAAAAGGGGAGAGGGGAAAGGGGGGGGGGGAGAAACCTGGCACTAGTGGAAATCTATCAACTTAAAGCCAACTCTACTCCCTAAAATATTCATGGGAGGTGCACCTGGGGTATATTACATATGTTGAAAACACACTAATTTAGAACAAAGTCCCAAAATGTGATAAGAAGAACCCCGTCATTACCAGAGTTGGTAATGATGAAAAGAATAATAAGGATACGTAAGATTAAATAATTTTATTGATATCCATTAAAATCAAGATGCAAGCTAGACGTAAATAAGTTTAAAAAAACACAAATTACTAATAGTGTATGACACTAATGGAAATGTTTAAAAACACTGGTAGTGGAATGGCCAANATCAAAATAATTGTATAAATACTCTCCCCCTATGTTCTCAAGTGANACAAATAGTGTCAATNGCTATTATCCCACCTAATATACTGTGTATCAGTCATAATAATGGTTCTGAGGTGGGTATATAGCTATATATATAGCTCTGTGAGGATGACGTAATAACTATTGCAGTGGTTGTTATAAGTCATCAGTGAAGTTGTAATAACTGTTGCAGTTGCTGTTATAAATAATCAGAGAGATTGTTATAATAAAAATAAAACATTTCTGCTAACACCCCCTGAGTTATGCTATAACTGCAACAATAACTGCTACATGCAGTAGTTACAAGGTGTAATGCTGTAAGACTAATTGAGGCTGATATTTATGCTTACATTTATGCTCTGCCACTCATAGCTTAATNNCTGATTAGTTTGTCAGGNTGCCNGNGCTCTCAANACTATTAAGAAATCATCCACATTCACTGGAAATGGAAAGGGGTAAGCCACTACACTACATAGAAGGGAGCCTGTGCACGACTCCCTCCTGCCTAACACGTGTTTCGCCGTTCACAGGCTTTCTCAAAGGCATCCAAAACTGAATGTGCACAGAATAATAATGATTAGGGAAAATTATTTTGTTATTATTCCATCTAGTATTTGCGAAAATACTACATACATGGTTAAACATGTTTATTTTATTATTAAATTATGTCTTAACATATCTTTAAAGCAACCATTAAACCTAAACATACATGCACTCCATGACTAGGCTAAACAGATGCTGATTTCCTGAACGCTGTCAATCAGCACAGCTGGAAGTGGTCCAATAAATGGCACACGTTTTTTTCACTTGGGAAATGTCTACATAAATGCCACTTAACTTTCCTGCTGCCACGATAATCCATGCTAAAGATGGAAGGGCCCTTCAGGTGTAGTCTTTGATTATAATTTGATGATTTGATTTTAATTATAAGCAAGTACAGAGGTAACAGTCACAAAAGCTTTACATATATTGCAGAATTCAGAACTCTCATGACTTTGTACTGGATTTACACCTCCTCTATCCTGCATAGGCAAGGAGAAGCCAGACCCTACCTTAAGATTTATGCCTGGATAGTACATAGGAGCAGAGGCCAACCCATACTATACCTTTACCATCAGTTCCATCAGCCACAGAGTAAAAGTGATACTGCTATTTAGGGAGTTTATTAGTCCAGGAGTTGGGATAAAATACATATATTTTGATTAATAAATACATCTATGTGGTACAAAGGGAACACATTTTATATTTTGTATCTATGTGGAGAGTTACTATATTACAAATATCAATGACATATTTAGCATATGCATAGCTTTTGTAATTTTATACATTATGATATGCTTGGAATTATTATCAAATGACGCTATGAAAATTTATGAAATTTAATATATTCCCATGTTAGAATATGGTCAGAGAATTGCATATTGATTAAATTAGTCACGTAACAAAGGTGGATAAGCAAAGTGACTGAACAACTCAGCAGGAGTCCTATGTCTTCCAATGCTTCCCACCCTGCCCTGATCGAAAAAACAAAGACTTTTCTACTTCAAAAAAATAATCAAATCATGTCCAATATGAACAGAACCTGGGCAAGCTTCCAGTCTTCCTGTCTTCTACCAAAATATCAGAAACATTTTTACATTTCATCTAATTACAAAGAGGTTCTTGCAGACAATAAAGAGACTTCTCAAAGGATTCCATATCCAGAAACTTTTATGACACCTCCTATGAAGGAAAGTCTACAAATAAACAAACAATACCATGAGAACTCACTAACAATCAATACTCAGTGCATTTATATTTAGTTAGTTCTTCTCCAAACAGCTAACAACATGGATGGGAGCTCCAATCTTTTCACTGGTTTGATATTATTATGCTTGTAATAATGTATATCTTGTTCATGTTGTTTATGTAAGCATTGTATCATAAGCTTCCTGCAAATCTCTATATGAACTTTAATAGTGCGGTCATTACTGACTGACGTATGTGAAAAGATGGTATCATAATATCACCTGGTAAACATGCACTGTTAGTGGTACTTAAGGATTGCAGTTAAGAAACCCTGCTCTAGTGTATGGCCAGATTTACTGTTTAACTCTCTTTTGCACTACTTGACAAACTCTTTCAGAATTGGGCCAATGATATTGAAAGACACTGAGAAGTTGTGTACCAATACAGACAAAGAAAACACAGTACTGAGACCTCGTCAAATGTTACCTAATAAAACTTTTTTGGACTGCACTTGATACAAGTTTTTGTTACATAACTGGATGTGACAAATACAATGTTCCCTAAATGAATGCTTTCCATTAGTGGGACAGAATGAGGTGGGTAGTATATGTGATATTCGCAAGGTAGGAAGGGGGATGTATTGTAATTGTACAGTAAGGCGACCAATCACAGAAGCAGATGGCATAAAGGGATTGTCTGCTTATTGCAACCATAACATCCCTGACATTGTCGTAAGATGGCTACAAACTATGAAATAATCATTGTAATAAGTGTAGACCATTAATAGCTGATTGGCTTGATATTTGATCAGTGTATGATAAGGAATGATTTGTGTGAATAGGGAATCGGGAAAATCATTCTGACCATAATTATCCTGAAGTGTGTAGCCAACTTACATTGTCCCCAAATATTGCTACAATTCCAGGTGCCATGTATAGTGTGTTGCTTAGTGTGCTTGTAGCTTTAGTCTAGCATAGAAAAGGGTATTAAATATAATTTGTTGGAAATTATTTGTGTTTATCCTGATGCCTACAGGCCAGACATCAGTAAGCATTGTATTATCTCTGTATCTGGATACTCTTGAAATCATTGTTGATATGTAATTGGTCTTGTGAGACCTGCTGAGAAGGCTCAAATAACTGTTTGCTTTCACCATATTTATGTGTCACTTTTAATAGCTGTGTATTTAAATCTGTGCCATGACTTGAAATCTGTTCAAGGTCGCCGTAATTACAAGCTTCCTACACAGCGGCTGAAAGTCACAATTAGTGTGATGTTCGATAAACACAGCCTTCAAATGATTGTAACGACCCTGTGAGGTTTCAGTGATTAAACCAAACAAATGAATCTGGAGAGTATCATACATGGCTCGCTCTTTATAAGAGCTTGAGAAAACTACTTGCCATCATGTGGAATTTCAGGAAAAAGGCACTTTTCATAGGTAATGAAGAGAGAGAAGCAGCTGCCTGCATTGGCAGTTTGGCAATTTTTAATGGATACCTCCTTTAACACCGTATGGGACACTTCCATAGCCACAAACAGCTTGATTTTTATGGAAGAATAAACCGCACAAAAAAAAATATGTTATGCATGTGTATGTA
>JABWIB010002595.1:40224-52420 GCA_016617825.1 Platyplectrum ornatum | reverse complement strand
ATGGCAAACTATTAAACAACNTATTTTACTATGAATTCTGTGATCCAAAAGGACCTTTTTGTCTTTTTCCTGGTTTTTTTTTTCTCACTACCGCTCACTCAACCTTGACCGATTTAATTCATTGTAATTATTATTTTGGAAAGATATAACATGGAAGACAATGTACCTCGAGGCTACAGATTATTAAGCCTGTTATGTACTGTTACTAAAAAGGAAATACCAATTATCATATCATTTAGTAGAGCAAAATAATATCCTTCTCGTGTGAGTAACTGCTTCCTTGAAGTTTTTTTTTTAAGTGTTTATAACCATTTAATGTAATATTACTTCTCCGAGGTATCCATTACACTGCTCTATTCAGCAGGAAATTAGCTATGTCTCCGTCGTGTCTTGCAAGAATATTCGCGTGATTTTCAATGCACTCTATTTTGTATCATTTAAATGACTTGGACAACATTCAGAGAATACTTCAGCAAGGTCAGGAGCGGGAGAACACATCTCTGTGGTCTTGAAGTCTCAAATAAATGACTGCAGACATAAAAATCCATGTTAACAGCAAGGTTGTGATGTTAATACCAAGGTTGGAGTTTGATTACAACCTGAAAAAATATTAGGAATAATGTGCGAGTGGATTAGATTTCTTTTTTTTTGACATCAGCATAAAAATTGTGGGATTCATAAATAATTTGATAAATTGTAGAGCCGAAAAAAGGGAATAATTAATTGGGAAACCTTAGGAAATGGTCATTTAATTAAACGGGTCCATAGATTTCTGTGAAGCAGGATATATTTCAGAGTTACTGCAGCGATAGTCGCACCTATTCTGATTCTCTGTATGCACAAACAAATAAAATCGACAAAAATCTAAAAAAAATACACAATGAAGCTATCACAAGTTCTACACGTGGAACCCATAATCATCGGAGTGTGACGGTATTTATATATAGAGAAACCAAGGTATTTGTTTATTCCCTGACAAATGAAAACATAGGCCAGATTCACATCTTTAGGCACCAATGACAGTATTTGTTTTTTTAGGGGGCGT
The DNA here is from genome assembly GCA_016617825.1 of Platyplectrum ornatum. Taxonomy (NCBI): domain Eukaryota; kingdom Metazoa; phylum Chordata; class Amphibia; order Anura; family Limnodynastidae; genus Platyplectrum; species Platyplectrum ornatum. Next base: position 51,375 of record JABWIB010002595.1, on the reverse strand, counting down.
GGCTTTCCGCGGGTTGGCTNGGTTTGGGCNTGTGGGACAGGGTATGGNCGGACTTGNGACAGANTTTGGCCGGGGCAGGGGGNGGGTATGACAGTGTAACAGTAACGCTGGTCAGTATCTGTGTGCAACATGCAACAATAAAGTATTCTCCCTGCATGCAAACACTGACATTCATTTTACATAATAGATCTATAGATGTCTATCAGTTTTAAACAGCAGAAAAGTTGGATAAAATATGGTTACATTGGCCTGATCCCTGTTATTACATTGAAGGGGCAACAAGCCTTTATTCTCCCCCCATAGACATGTCTACACCTAACTCTTGCTCCACACAGTAGCCTACCATTGACACCNTATTTCATGCACTTTAGCCTTGTTAATCACAGAGCCTCATCTCTTTCTATCACTCTTTCTATAGATTTACGATTAGTATCCTGTTTTAGGGCTAGAACTAGTGGGGGTGTATACGGGGGTATGCCATACCAGCACTTCTCTCACTGACGTAATAGAAAATCTTTAAATCTCCATTGTCTTCTATTATATTTCGGGTTTCCATACCTGCAGTTCTAAATGTCCATACCACCGCTTCTAAATTTCCACTTCGACCCCTGTCCTGTTTGCATAATCTGTTTAGAAATTGGTTGCGGGGATGAGACGTTTCAAAGGGTGCAAGACTCAAACAACTCTGGACCCTCATCAGTCCTATCATCAATCTGCCTTAAGGGACCAGAAAATTCTTCTGTTTCTCTTTGGAAACGTAGGGCAGGTTTCCAAAAAGTAGAACTATGGAAGTGGAACGTGGAATCCTGGCTATAATAGAGGTTTAAACTTTTATTAAAGAAAGAAGAAATAAGTGACTGCAATATTTTTAGCCCTCCGGCCTGACCCACTTACACTGAATGTCATAAATGACGCTTTCAAAAGAAATGTTATTGAGCCATATTTATACATTTATCAAAGTGTCGAAACGCAGTCAGCGCTTTAAGAATTAAAATGCAATAAGAGCACCGGATTGCTATCTCTAACAAACTCCTTTGCGGAATTATCTTTCGAAGCTACAAAAAAATTGCCAGCGACTGACACAAGTGATTGTGTGATCTGTATCTCAGCATTATTTTACAGAGCATATTTCAATATCAAGATGACAGAGATAAGTAGTGTCTTTATTGAGGCATCATCTGTGGAGAAGGCTTCTGCTGGGTGACTGGGAAATTTGCAAATAAAATTGTGCTTCAACCTTACATGTAACTCGGTTACGGCGCTTTAATTTATTTCTTAAGAAAGTTACAAACCAGCAAAAATCTCATTTCCTATTTGAGTCTGTATGGGGTAAAAGCAGTTACAATGTGTATAGTTATAATGTCATAAATTACTATATTGAAACAATGGCACGCGTTGTTCGGAGAATCAATATTAAGGATTTTTTTTTGCGAGTCGATGGAAGAGAATATGATATGAGCGTATATCTGTGTAACTGTTGGTTAAACATCAAAGGCATTCATCTGACAGAGGTTTATTTATCTTACTTATGAAGTGTAATGTTTCTGTACTAGCAACATCTCAGTTATGTTTCTGCTGGTAGGTCTGAAATCTCTTATTAATGACACATGAAAGCTCACTGTATATTTGTAGCTTGTAATTCAGAACCAGAAAATATTATTAAAGGAATCAACTTGTAGAAGAAGTTATGATATCCGCAAAACCATAGTGATACAGGCAACACCGGGAAATCCACTGTACCATTGGTCAATAGTAACTAAAATACTATTATGTTAGCAGGGATACCATGCTGATAACGATGGGCCAGATCCTTTAGGCTCTATTGACTTACTCAAGAGTGGGTAAAACCATATTAAATGGCAGGGGCGGGGGGTAAAAAGAATGTCAGTGACCACCTAAAGCACCAGGTCATGGGGGCGGCAAAGCACCCCCATACCTCCCAACTGTCCCGCTTTCAGCGTGATGGGGGCGGAATCAGGGTGTGTCAGGGGTGGTGCTTATGTGTCCCGCGCCCTGGACCCTGTATGTTGGNAGGTATGACACCCCATTGCTGACTTAATTTACATGCTGGGTTATATCATAAGCCGGTATGTAAATAATTAGCCAGCCTAAGAGGGCACTTACCGCTCCTCTACATAATGGTGGTACCCCCCTCTTATGTGAACCCGCCTGGGAGGGGGGCAGTGCCAGGTCTCACCATAGGGTGCCCATAGACCTAGCACTGGCTACTGGGGATGTCTTCGCATGTTTCATGCCAGCAGCACCATTAGCATGTAAGTCTTCACTTCTCAGGTTTCACTTTAAGCCTTTAATATTTCTCAGTACAAGGAGAATAGACGTGTGCTAATGTTACAAGGCTAACTGGCGTGGTAGGGACGCTGTTATTTTTATTAATGTTGTTACATTAATACATGCAGACAGTATGTAAGGAAATTTACCATGTCTCCCATGCTGTGAACTTCTATACTTTGCTGGAATAATTATAATGTAAATGTGACATTAGGGAGGACCTTAGGAATAAATTCAGCAAGAACTACTCTGTAAACTACTCGACTTGACTACACTTTATTGCTATCCATCAACATTATTGCTGTAACCCGTCGCTTTAATTGTTTCAATGCATGGAAGGCCAACTCCTTTCACGACTTCAATATTGTTCATAAGAAAGGAGACGGCAACTGATGAGAGCTGGATGTGGAGAATCCTGCATATTAATACATTGGCCGCACTATGGTGGACCTGACAGGACAAGTGTGCACTTTACACCTTAAAGACTTCGCAAATCTCCTTAAGGACAGAAAACATTAGAAAATTGCTAGTTATTAGAGTATTTTTTTCATATATTTATTTCTATTAAAAGTATTTTATTAAAAGTAAATATTTAGATCAGTGATGATTGATAAAATATGGGAACAAGTAAACTATAACAATAGTAATATTAACAGTATTCCGCATAGTTTAATAGTATATGACATTTGTCTATTTCCGTAGGAACCATTTGGGGGGGTTGTGGTATTGTGATGGTGCTACTGTACCTGCATGTGTGTTGACAGTGAGGAGGAGACAGGCGACGATTTAAACTTTGCATAGGGTTCCCACAGACCTAGCACTTACTCCTGGCTACAGTTGTAGCACTTAGGCTGCACTAATGCGTAACAGCACACAGGTTGTCCTGACAGTGACCATGGTTATCTTCTGCAATGACACCAATGACACTACAATGATATGAAATGACACCACCTAGCTGTTACTGTTGTAACTGCAACTTTTCAGACTTACTGACAGCATGGCGGTATTCTCTAGGGCACATAGTAACCTCTTCGCTATGACATCCATGGGTAATATTATAGGACCAAGCACACCGTCAATTGTGCCGCAAACCAAGGTGAGTCTCACTGGGGCCTTGGATTCACTAGAGGTTCACATGGTGAGGACAGGCTTGTCCCCAAGCCCCCAGAAGGTTATGGTTCCTGGTAATGAATCCCGGTGATATAGGGCCGTGGAGAGGCAGGCAACTAGTTAAAGGCAACACAGATAGGACATGAAGATCTCCGAAGTCAGAGGCAACAAAATACACTGAAGATGGTGAAGGTTGGAATTTCAGTTGACAAGAAGAGAAACACTTAAAATCCATATAAGCCCAGAAGACACCTCTGGTGTAATGAGTTAGATTTACAGAAAGGGGGTTATCTGTATGAAGGTTGTATGTTTTCCACATGTCTGTGTGGATTTCTTCCAGGGTTCAAGGCTTCCTTAAACATGCCAAAAACTGTTGAGTATAGAACAGTGGTTCTTAAACCCTCTCACTTCGGGATTCCCAATAGTTGGGACACCAAAGTGTGTGTCCACCAGGACGCACATACAGTGGTGGGATTCAGCAGGTTCTCACCGGATCTATAGAACCTCTTCCTAATGTTGGTATTGGTTCTCGGAACCGGTTGTTAATGACTGCCAGCTGCGCTCATTAAACTTACTTATGCTGCGCAAACACTGTGCATCTCTGCCCAGCGTCCAGATAATAACCTGGACTGGTNGCCAGAACATAAGTGTAAGTAGGAAACATTGGCAGCATAATTACATATAGCAAATCATCTTTACAAAACATTTATGTCTTTCAGCTCTCAGTAGTCCAGATATACGTCAGCAATTACTAGGATTAATGGACAAACTGGTAGGAGGTGAGTTTTTTAGGTTTTTTTTAGATAAAAATTTAATTTTGTCCCAATTGCAGATGGGAATAGGCGGGGCTTGGGTGGAGTCAGGGCGAGGCTTGGGTGCAGCCATTGGGCATAGAACCGGTTGTTAATTTATATGATTCCCATCACTGGGCACATATGAACTGTATATGTCCTACACCGTAGGAAGAAAGTAAGGGCTGGCAACCCGTGCATTACCAACCCTTACAATGTAATTTGGCATGGCCGCGGCACCACAGTGAGAGCGTTGCGGCACCACTGGGAGTTGCAGTGCACATTTTGGGGACCACTTGCATAGGATATGATTTGAATAATTAGGCCTTTCGCAAAATTCTAAACTCTTATGTCGAATCTGTTTCCCAGTCTTGTTTTATAATAGTTATGTGCTACATAAAATACTGATGCTACATAAAAAAAACATTTTAATAAAATAAATGATAAAATAAAGTCTGTATGGATTATAATGACCAGGTATTCATTCTATTTCCATGAATAAAATTGGGGTCAAGGATTTAAAATGAAAAAAAAAAAATCCTTAATGGGATTTAAAGAAAAATATTTTTTTTTTACGTGTATAAATAGTTGGTACCACAGAAAGAGAGAGGATTGCAGCCAACCTGCGCAGTCCACGGGCGCTTCCAATAAAATAACCTTCAGTCTCAGTTACTAGCCCTGCAAAGTCTACAGCTTCTAAGAGTGTTAAACATATTTTTCCAGCTGAGTGACAGGTGAAAGACGTTTTTATAAACAGAAGTTAGATTTCCTTGTTTTTTCTTGTCAATCGAAGTAAAAGGAACATCTCTTAGTGGTCGTTGTGACTAATAGTGTGTTATATTATTTGCCCAAATTATGACTCTATGTTTCGTGCTGGTTGAAATGTCGTTTAGCTTGGAAACAAGACCAATATATGACACATGTTTCTTTCATGGTCTTTCTTGTGACATTTCAATCACTATGTGGGCTCTCAGGATTAAATAACATGGAGGTCAACAGACTGGGGCCATTATATATAAATACGCAGATTGGAGTGAATCCAGAGTTTTAAAAAAGATTAAGTGGGAAGTTACACCTGGGCAAAACCAGGGAGAGCAAAAGCAGGGAGAATACTTTATTGTTGCATGTTGCACACAGATACTGACCAGCGTTACTGTTACACTGTTATTACACTTGGGCTGGAAACATCATCTCTCGACTTTAATACTGATGCGATTTGCCGCCTCTGCAATCCTGCATGGTCAACATCAACAGCCAAAGTTCATCACCATTTCCTCAGGTACACCCGGACCACGATCACAGACTTGTAGTGGAAACTCAAGGATGGCGTATGCTACTGCTGTTGTGACTCTAGACATGCTCAATCATGCTCCGCCCCCGAGGGCCAAAGTACTTTGGTACTATTGATGTTTTTATATATATGATGACTAATGAGTGAAGCTGGTATATGGGACTTATGGGACATATCTCATCATTATTCAAGTAGTCACATGGTCATTTCTTTTGGCCACCTCCATCTGGGTTCCATAGACCTGACTCTGTGTTATATCTGTCTGGTCCGATCTAGTACCTGACCTCCTAGTGCATAAGACCTGCTAGCTCTCCACTGAATTCTGTTCCAGGCCCATTTATTTCCTGCTAATCTCTGAGGGTGGTTCCTGGACACTGCTGGCCACTTTCCATGTCCGCAACCAACAACCTGGTACATACACATACAAAACTCCATTACTTTTTGCCACAATCCCAGATGCGGCTTATATTCACCTAGACTCTCATGGTGTTATCATCGACTGGAAATATCTGCAACAACTCAAGTAAGTTGTTGTGACAATTATGAGCATCTGAGCCAGGACCTAATTAAGGGTCCCAGCATCCCTAGGTTAAAACATTTTTGCCGCCCCCATGGGTTGTTTGAGGGGAGCTTTAAATGATCCACACTGACAGTCTAAGACAGCGAGACACTCTACAGGTGCTGCTGCAGGCCCTCTAAGCTTCTTTCATACAGTAGAGACTCTAACATAAACTGTTTTTAAAGCAACGCAAGGGGAGAAGGTAGGGCAGTGGCGATGCATAGGGCCCTCTGGAGCCTGGGCCCTTTGCTGCAGCCTTATGAGCCTATTGGCTGATCTGAGCAATGTCAGGCAGTGGTCGAAGTGGAAATGTATAAGTGGTGGTGTGGACATTTAGAAGTGACAGTATGGAGATGTAGAGAATAATAAAAGTCAATGGCGATTTATAATATTTCAATATAATCAGTGGGATCGGGGGCGGTATGGCATACCACCATATATACCCCCACTTCGAGCCCTGACACCAGTTGGATATACAATACCGTTAGCTTACTCTCCCTGCTTTGCGGCCCATATAAATAACAGGTAAACAGGTGTAGTGACGTAGAACCCACCAATCTCTACCCAATGAATCATTCTCGAAGAGTTAGTCTAATTCACCAATAAGTGTATTCTATACAAACTACAGGGAGCTTACATTCCTTCCAACTATAATTGTCTTAATGCCTGTTTTAATCAGTATTAACTACCAGCAATAACATGCTTTTAATTATGTTTTAAACGAGTCCTTTATTGGCCTGTTTTGGGAAGCAAATTAGTCAAAAGGAGCTGTTAATCAAAAACGTGTTACTGGCACAAAATAAATGTTCATTTAAGAAGCCATTTAAAATAAACCTGCCTCATTGACTCTGACAACCTACAAGGACACGGGCTTCTCTGGGGGATATCTCCGCCGTAGTCTTCTAGATACGCCTTACTGCTCGCAAGTTATAAGTAGAAACATATTAAGCAGTTTGGGTCATTCATCAGCTAACTTTTACTACTGTATTCCCGAAAACGAGCCTCCTAGGATCGTCTCAGCAGATCTATCCCTTCATTAGCTAAGTAATATTGAGAGAGATGTTATCCTGTCAGTATGAATGGAGGGCCGCGTGCACTGAATTAGTCAAAAGGCCATTTTTATCTGGGAGCTGTCTGAGTGTTTCATTCTGCAAGATCTCTAATGCATGTCTGATAGAAGAAAAATATTAACGGGGAAATAAATAGGGACGCTCCCATACATGATAGAGTGTGTCTGGTATCCGATCACTACCAATACGAAACTAGTCAACGCCAAACAATGGTCTGCTATGTATTTCTGCCATGAGGATGCTGGGAGGGGAGGAAGCAGCTTTATTCATTTAGTTCATGCAAAATCTTTACGCTGTTACATTGTCTAATAGTAATGTGATAGTCAATAATGATAAAGGCTTGTATGTCTGTTAGGGACACAAATCATATAGCGATTTATGTATTAATATTGGACCACGTCCAGACATACTGTAAAAGAAAGTTACGCCTGGGTAAAACCATGTAGAATATATAGATCACTCCCCCATATATGTATATAAGGGAGACCACTCCCCCATACATACAGGAGACCACCCCCCATACATTACTTTACAACCCTTTGCTGCTCCCTACAAATAAACACCACCCAACGAGTAACAGAACACAACAAGAAATCCCTTTTTCCAGACAGTCCATGTAAAGGTTATCAGAGTACACGAGGACAACTTATTAATAGAGACAACGCGGACAGACTTTTATATAACTCGCTTCCTCGACTTCATTTTTATATCAATCAGAAATTCATTGTTTTTATTTATTTTTTTTTGTTTTTTTTACAATAAAATGTTTTTTTCGGCTCAGAAGCCTGTATTGTGCTACGGGAAACGCGCTACTTACCAGTAACAGGAAAGTGAATTACGGGGACTGGGCGCTTAATTATAAAACTTGTATAGCATGAAAGTGAGCTGGAGCTCTCATGGAGGGAACAATGCCGCCTCTTAGAAATAAACTTGTTAGTGCTTATGTCAGGGTGAAAAAGTCACTTGAAAGTTCTTTGAGAACAATACTGACGCCAACTCCTGGGACTGTTCCACTAGCACTGTCATCATTTAAGAACAATATCTATATAGATGCGGCCTGTGTGCGCCTTTGTCCTGTCCGATTTGTTAAGCAGCCAGGAATGTGGACATATCTGTGATATTTTTATGTCCCCAGCAAGGACTTCAGGCCCAGACTCAAATGAACACAGTTTTCAATTAACCTTTAACCCGGCATTCTGGTAGCTGAGATGCCCGGACTCATTCATTTCTTCCAATCAATACATCTTTCTTTAGCTATTTTGGTCCTTATAGAAGTTTATGGTGTAAGTAAACGGCAGGAGATACGCGTCTACATGTGTAAAACGTGCGCATTTCCTCTGGATTGTTTGGAACCACCAGTTTGGAATTAAATGTCATGAATTAACGTTACATAAACCCTATTTATATGTATTTCTTCAAATATTGTGTTGCAGGCATTAATGAGACACAACATTCATTTTATGCATTTATTTCATACTCTGATATATAAGGATGATTGTCTATGAATCATTAGGGCTTTTAGAGCCGTTTTCTTTTAGTTTTAGAGGATATCATTTTATTTTAACACATAGTAGTAATGTGCATTATGCGGGTCGCATGATAATACCATGCAGTAATGTCCCCAGATCACATGATCATTCTACATATTTATGTCCTCAGATCACATGATCATTCTACACATTTATGTCCTCAGATCACATGATCATGCCACACAGTTACTGTTACACTGTTATTACACTTGGGCTGGAAACATCATCTCTCACCTGTAATACTGATTGCAATTAATGACATTTACCTCCCCTGCAATTCCACATGGTTTTGCCCATGAGAGTGTAAAACTGGAGCTGGAATATATCTTAGGACCAGTAAAGGTGTCTGTAAATGTGATCTTGTTGATATAAAAAAAGGTTTTATTTTCTTAAATTTGGCAAACTGGATCCAACAAGTGACTCTCAACACGTTCTGTGTTTATGTGTTTCAATATTTCTATGATTGGGACTATGAACTAGAGCAGAGGTAGGCAAAATGTGTCACTCCAGGTGTTGTCAAACTACATGTCCCAGCATGCTTTTTCAGGTATCAACTATGTCTGTGCAGTTAAAGCATGCTGGAACGTGTAGTTTGACAACACCTGGAGATACAGATCTGGATCTAACAAGTGTGCAGGAATTTACAATCGTACAGTCACATAAACCACATTACCCCACTAACCGCCCCCCTCCCTCCCTGCAACGTTGCTCCATCAGCCAGACCCAACCATAAGCTTTCCAACATCTGCAAAAATAAAATTACATTGTTTCAAATGCTTCAAATATGCATACTTCAAATTGTTTACTTTCTGGTTACAAAATAATTGTGTTGTTTACAAATATCATTTCCATTCTTGGCCACTAGATGGCGATCAGGAGAGACAGAGGTTCGGAAATCATTTCAGCATCTGCGGCTGTTCCTTTGCTTGTTTATTATTATTTATAGTAAAATCTCAAACATTGGTTTATTATGGAGTTTGTTTGTTTGTTTGTTTGTTTGTTTTGCTGGACTGGTAACTCCTGCAGTAACATATCACTGATAACATTAAATGACATTGTAATTGTAATGGTGTGACATTGTTATACTAGCTGATCCAAGTTTGTGAGAATGTCTTGGAAAACATAGTGAAATTGCAGATAACTATTTCACAGTAATGTGTTCCAAGGACCTAGTAAATACCTGTGTAGACCTAATGCTTTAGACATGCGAAACGCAGATTGATAAGTTATTATAAACCACTCTCTGAACTCACAGGTCCAGCATAATGATGCTATTGCGACCAGTAAATGAGTGAGGTGCAGAAAGGATTTTTAAGAGACATCTTTGGGTCAGATACAAAGTCACTGGGAGCAGGGGGTGCGTCTACCAATAGACGGAGCGATGAGCCTTATCCTAAGCTGCCAGCCTCTGACAGCTTACTGCACCTGTGCAAAGCAGTTGTCGACAGGCGTCAGTACTACCCATGCACAAGATAGAGGAGCAGGAGGGTCGGGAATCCACCAGCACTACACTATATTCATAATCAGTACATGCTCTCTCAGGGCAAGTACATGGTAATTCCCAGCAGTACAGATGTAGAGGTAAAGAGAGAATGCGTACTGGTGAATGTGTCACATAACCAGTGCCAATGGTTATCTTCTGCAGTGATACGCCACCTAGCTGTAACTGTTGGAATTGCAACATTTCAGAGTCACTGATTTTAGAAATGTTATAAATTGTCACATCTGTATACCCTAACCTGGTTAAGACAGAACACACACTTGTTAATTATTTCCTATCCTGAAAGGGTGACTGAGCCAAATCAACTACTACTGTTGGCATCTTCCATATATATATATATATATATATACACACACAACTTTTTGAGCCATAGTTGTAGAAACAGCGCACTGGCTTGAAACCAAAACAGGTGAACTCCCCTGCAACATGGTTTTGCCCAGGTGTAACTTTCCACCTGTTTTCCTCTTATATTCTCTGCGATGAGATCCAATATTATTAAATGAGAAGCAGCGTTCCTATGACAATTTCTATAAAATTAAAGTGGAAACTGTAAAGGCCATTTATTTGGCGACATTTGGAGGTGTTAAGGGGCCCTATATCCAGCCCTGAAAGGTGCTAAGTAACGTTAAATCTAAACTTTATGCGCATAAAACCCTAAAACTACCCAGCATCCTCCAGTGCTCCATTTCTCACCAGCGATGCAGAGAGTGGGCTAGAAGCTCATGGAAGCGCAGTGACTTTCTATAAGGATGTTCCATAAAGCCGTGTAACGATTATGATGCATTCCTAAAATAATGCTTTTCGCTCGAAAGACGGTCTCAACGAGCCGCCCCATAAAAGTGTCATATAAAAAGCCCCGAGTGCCCAGGCTTTCCTGCGCTGCAGATCCGAGGCCGAACACTTTCTGCAGTGTCTTCTGCCATCTTTAGTTCACTTCCAATAACTGCATTTGCAAAATGAATTAGCAGTCCGTCAAAAAAAAAAAAAAAATAGAAAGAAGAAAAAAGAAAA
>JABWIB010002595.1:23354-38940 GCA_016617825.1 Platyplectrum ornatum | reverse complement strand
CTTCAGAAAAAATTGCCACCACACACTAGAAAGATTTTTCATCCAATTTCAATTGCAGGATTGGAACAATTATCTTTCTAGTGTGTGGCCAGTGTCACTACTAAACTTTGGATGAGCCCCCTATTTTATATACTGGTTTTTTACACAGTATAAAACAACAGGTATCGCTGTACAATATGTTACACTCAAATCATTCTATCCTAATCTGCCTCTGAACGTAATTGCTTAATTACTTTTCTTCATTGGATACAGTTGGTACAGTTATTTTTTTCTACTATTTTCTAGCTAATGTTTTTATTATATAAAATGATGTTAATTATTGGCAAACAGTCTGCACTAAATGGACACTATGGAGGCTGATCCAGAGTTTGGGCAAAACAGGTGCAGACCTGGACAAAACCAAACACTGAACTTCAAGTATAAAACTATGAAAAAAGAATTAAAGTTTAAAAGTAAAGTTTCCTAGCTCAACTCTAATTTACAAATGGGACATTTAACAATGTAGTTTGTAAGCTCCGTGTGCAAAAAAAAAAAGATGTATGCGCACCCTTTCCATTGCTGAATGGTTTTGCTCTGGTCTGCACTTGCATCTCATAAAAGGTGGAAGTGCAACTCTAGATAAGACCCTATGGCCAGTATTTACTAAGCTGTGAGAATGGAAAAGTGGAGATGTTGCCCAGAGGAACCAATCAGATTCTAGCACTCCTTTACCATTTACATACTGGAGAATGTCAGCTAGAATCTGACTGGTTGCTATGGGCAACATCGGCACTCTTATTCACACAGTTTAGTATATAATTATTTGTCACTATAGATGGGAAGGGTATGAGAGGTGTTCTTAAGTCTGGATTGGACATTATACATAATGATTGGTTTGCGTGGATTTGCACCAAAGTGGCTTCAATTCCATTTGAACATGGAAATAATAAAAAAAAAAATAAGACAGTGGGGTATATTTACTAAGCAGGGAGATGCAGTCAAATTCGAATTTGTGGAAGTTGCCCATGGCAACCAATCAGATTTGAGTTCACATTCTCCAGAGTGTAAAATGAAACTGAGAGCTCAAATCTGGTTGGTTGCCATGGGCAACTTCCCCAAATTCGAATTTCACTGCAATCTCCCTGCTTAGTAAATATACCCCTGAATCTTTCTATTTAACTAAAATGTTAAACTAGTATTGAAAGGTACACCTGGGTAATACCATGTTGAATTGCAGGGGGGGGGAGGTAAAATGATTGTCAGTGTTTGCATGCAGGGAGAATACTTTATTGTTGCATGTTGCACACAGATACTGACCAGCGTTACTCTTACACTGTTATTATACTTGGGCTGGAAATATCATCTCTTAACATTTACTCCCTACCACCCTCTGCAATTCATTATGGTTTCACCCAGGTGTATCTTTCCTCCTTTACTTTCAAGTCTGGATCTGGTCCTATGATATAAAAACCGGTGAGCTCGGGCACTGTACTTGGTGGTGTATTTGGGCATTCACATTGTGGTTCCTCGTTCCCCTGGTGAGTCCTCGCGCATCGGAGCAGTCTGGCAGCGTTGGAAGGAAATGTGCGTCTGAGACGAGATAACGACAGCTAAGATGAGCCAGGATAAACTTCCCTAAAAAGATGAGAACTTTCCAAAGTGAAGAGACTAATGACCGTGGTAAACGAGAAATCTCCGCATTTAGATTGCGGTCTTTCATCTCGTGCCAGGGAATAAAAGTAGCGTTTGATAATGCACATTTTTAGCAATATTTCATAGTGAATAAAACCAGGCTTCCTCCTCATTTGTCATCTCTTAAACTTCCTGACTTCCCGACCGAGAGATGAGATGAAGTGAGCAGTAGAAATTATATTTGACTACATTTGTCAGTAGGATTTTATATTGCTGTCTTAGAGGTTCATTTGGAGGTGCATCTGAGAGAAGGGGGGGGGGCAAGACGCTTCTCCCTTACCAACCCCTAATTCCTAAACAGTGGAACAGAGCAGCAATAGCCCTGTGCATGTGCCAGATGGAAGTGGAGGGTTGCCCCCCTATCTGGAGTCCTGCCAATAACCTTGGTCATTTACCAGCATAGCAACAAATAATGACTTGATGACATGTAAAACACTGTTTTAGCAGTAATTCAAAGAGAGGACATCATTGTTCAATACTGCTTCATGTTAAGATCTTCCTTCCAAAAGAACGGACAAAACAAATACGGTCAGGGGGAAGTGCCGGGACTTTTCTCATGGAACCGAAGAGAGCGAGTTGCACCAGTCTGGACACTACAGGCAGGGCCGTTCAGAGGGGGTCCTCTTTACCTGGGCCCGGAGCTGACAGGGGGCCTGTGATTAAGATTGATGGTTTTTGTTGGTATTTTTTAACTCTTTACTGACAGTGATCTGCAGTGAGAGCTGCTCTTATGTGTAAAAAAAGAGAAGCCTCTAGCGCATCACTGTTCTGCTCAAGCATGACCTTAACAGTTTATTTTGATTCCTGCTTGAACATTCCTCCCCTCGAAGCTCGCTGTGTAGCGGTGGAAAATGATTGTGCTTATTAAATATGAGGGGGGTCAAGGAAGGTACTGTACCGGGGCCCAAAATTTCTCCTGGTGGCCTGGACTATGAGCTGAAGCACAGGGAAAGACCTCACATAGCAGTAAAGTATTGCAGGTCATGCCCCGGGCCCCACATGGACAGTACGGAGGACACGAAGTCACCCACTAACATTAGAGGAAAGAGTTCTTTACAGTAAAGGCAAGGGAAACGGTTATTTACAGTAAGAGCAGAGGAAAGAGTTCTTTACAGTAAGGGAAGAGGAAAAGGTTATTTACAGTAAGAGCAGAGGAAAGGTTTCTTTACAGTAAGGGAAGAGGAAAAGGTTATTTATAGTAAGAGCAGAGGAAAGAGTTCTTTACAGTAAGGGAAGAGGAAAGGGTTATTTACAGTAAGAGCAAAGGAAAGGGTTCTTTACAGTAAGGGAAGAGGAAAGGTTTATTTACAGTAAGAGCAGAGGAAAGGGTTCTTTACGGTAAGGGAAGAGGAAAGGGTTATTTACAGTAAAAGCAGAGGAAAGAGTTATTTACAGTAAGGGCAGGGGGGAGGGTTCTTTACAGTAAGGGAAGAGGAAAGGGTTATTTACAGTAAGGGCAGAGGAAAGTGCTCTTTACAGTAAGGGCAGAGGAAAGGGTTTTTTACAGTAAGGGCAAAGGAAAGAGTTCTTTACAGTAAGGGCTGATGAAAGGGTTCTTTACAGTAAGGGCAGAGGAAAGGGTTCTTTACAGTAAGGGCAGAGGAAAGGGTTCTTTACAGTAAGGGCAGAGGAAAGGGTTCTTTACAGTAATGGCAGAGGTAAGGATTCTTTACAGTAAGAGCAGAGGAAAGTGTTCCTTATAGTAAGAGCAAAGGAAAGGGATTTTTACAGTTAGAGCAGAAAAAGGGTTCTTTACAGTTAGAGCAGAGGAAAGGGTTCATTATAGTATGGGCAGAGGAAAGGGTTCTTTACAGTAAGGGCATAGTAAGGGCATAGTTATCATACATCGCTGTAATTTTGATTTTTACAACTTTGTGCCAGATGAATGTTTTATGAAGCTTGCTGTGCTTGACCCAATGTCACAACACCTGTTTTTCGAGTGAATAAGAATCTAGATATTCGTATTGCGCTAAATCAAAAATGTGCGCAATGTAACTGACACGTTCCGCTCTGAATAAGGCCCTGCGGGTTCTCCAACTCCTATAATTTAAATATGCAAATGAATCCATTAATAGCAATCAAACAGGCATAGCAATCTGCGGATAAGTCCTGTTTCAAAGGCTCTCAGAATGGTTCATCGTCTACTATCTTATGTGAGCGTAACAAGCAAAAGAAAAGCCGTCAGCGAAATACATTCCGGAGCGCGATTCTAAAGCAAGCCGTATTATTTTTTTGCTGTCATGTGGTATCCAAGGGTATATTATTGACATGTGCAATGAATGGGTTAAGGTGAACACCTAAAGGAAAAAAGAAAACAAGAAAAAAAAGAATAAGCAAAATGGAATATAAAAAAAATAAACATACAATGACACCAGCTCCGCGCTCTAAGAGCTAAAACACGATAACACGCCACAAAGACGAGGCTTATGAATTTTATTAATGACTATGAGACAGTGTGCTAAACATCAAAGGTCTGTAGGAAAGATTAATGACCCCGTGTGAGACTGTTTAATTACCTCCAGCTAATTAGATTCTTGACCAAATTTTTAATATCTGCATTCCTTCTAAAGCTTAATTGAGATTCAACATTATTTATCAATCTTTCAAAAAGGCCTGAGTGAGCGGCTTTCTGCATTTATTTTCCCTCGTGCTCTTTGACTCCTTTTACGGTCAATTATTAAATAAATAGTCAGAGATTATACTGCTCGCAGTGTCCGCGCACGCAGTACTTTAAGCCGGTTTATTTTGAAGGCATCTTTCGGGTCCTCCCTTATGCTTAATGATATGTTTCAGCAACAGTATACTGAAGATGTGAATATCCCATCCCGTTTCCCTTTAAATCAACCTTTGCTCCTGAGGATTTCCAATTGATCTTCATCATGGTCTTACCTTGATCTTAAATCAAGGGAAGATGTGCGATAGGACATACCAGATGCGTCTAATGGTTTCTTGTCATTATTTAGGTCTAAGATCCTGGTTTGCAAGCGCACAATACCTGATTGCACTTTTATATCATCTGTTTAATCTGTGTACTGAACTGTAAAATAATGCAACATGTGTTTATATATATATATATATATATATATATATATATATATATTTATATTTATAAATTACATAGGGACAATGAGATGAACACATCCGGGGTGAGTAGATCACTATTAATATAGATGTTGTCTGTGCACTATTTCGCTTGTGATTTTTCTAAACAGTTTAAACACAATTTAACATCAGAAACAAACTACAGAGGTTATGATAATAGATAGTTGTTAGAGAGCAGACGGGGGACATGCTGTGATGCACGTTTATATACAGGCAAATATAAAAGAAGCCAATTCTCCCTTTTCATGTGGCGCATTGCAGGAAAAAAAAAAAGACAAGATTGAGTTCAATTTTTCTTCTCATATGTGTTATGCCTGACTTCAGTCTATTTCATAGGGGATTTTTTGGTTATAACCTTTTAGTTAGTTAGTTGGATAAGGGAAAAATAGATCATACATTGTACACTGTGAGATTAAAATGTCTCAGTACAGGACATTAGGGGGCTGATCCGGAGCTGCACTTACACTTTTTTTAGGTGCAAGCGTACACCTTGGCAAAACCATGAGGGGTGCATGTGAATTTTAATTCTATTACATGCAAAGAGAAAACACTTTGACACAAAACTTGCATTTTCCGCACTGCTTTATGCTTTTTGTAAATTGAGTTGTGCTTGGAAACATAAACTTTCAACTTAAACTTTCAACCCAAGACAAGGTGCATAAAACCTGATTTTTTTCAATGTTCAGCTATGCCAGCTGAACATTGAAAAAAATCAGGTTTTATGCACCTTGTCTTGGAGATCAGAAACAGAATATCTAAAGTACATCTGACAGATGACACCACTAGCACCGTCTCTCGCCTGAACAGAATTCCTATACTCAACTTTTGTGCAAATGTAAAAATGTGATGATTATGAAATGCACAAGTAGGAAGTCTGGATGGAGCATATAAAGAACATGTTGGTAAGTGCGAATTGCGTTATTTCTCACTTTTTTTTTGTTTTATTGATTTTATTTAAAAATTTGGTCCAGCACTAATTTAAGCATTTCGGGAATGCAGACAATTATTAAACTAGGTGAGCAAATATAGACATTTGGGGCTGGGTTTGGGCCATCCGTATGGATCGCATGGACCGGTGACCCGCATAGGTCACTCAAGGCGGGTGCTGCCACCTCAGCATGAGAAGAGGACAGGGGAGTTTACTCTCCTCTCCCGCACCACGGCACAGGTCTATGTGAGAATGTAGTTCCTGCATAGACCTGGGTCCAGTCCCTAGTGTGTACCCAGCCTAACATCAGACACTGCAGAAAACGGTGATTTCAACCTCAAGTCAAAAAAAGAAGGAACCACCAGCATCAAATTCTAACCCTGTACAGTACACTCATCCGTCTGTACATCACTGCTACATTAAGTAAACTATTCTACTTTGTTTGACCTGATATAAAACAAATGTTGAGGAAATCGCTTGAAATAAAGCAATATATTAGATTGGTTATTATATCATTAAGGGAAATGTATTCAAATAATAGTTCTGAGAAAACATGAACATTCTGACTGAAAGGTAAATTAATAATTAAACACGCCAGGATGTCTGCTGATAATTCCTGAGAGGATATATTATTTATATGCGTATCAATCTTTCGTAACCAGTTTAAGTTGGGTTCAGTTGACTTTGGAAATACATTTGTTTCAAGGCACAAAGTATTTATTTTTATCAAAACAGCAGCTCGCGCCTCCTTTAAAGTTAAGGTAATGGAGAGGTCAATGCAATTATTCCCTGTTTTTTCAATGTCTGCTCTGAAATACTTCGTAGCCACTTCTCTGTTGCCCTGTTACACAAACTGCTAAAAGCAAATCAACTCCACTATCAAACAAATCATAATGGCTCACGAGTTCAATCAGTCCGGCGGAACGTTTTCAAGGTTCAGCCTTTGTCTGTAATTAACTAAACGTGTTTGAGGTTAATGTCCTGTGTTTGTGTATATGACATATGCAGATTGCGTTTCCCAACTTGAAATTCCTGGGCGCGTTTGGGAACCTTTTGATTGAGTTACAGATTTTGTTTTGCTGGCTTTTTATGTCCTAACACGGTGGCATAACCACATTGAGGGGGGCAGAGGGTAAGGCTGCAATGGGGCAACGGTGGAGAAGGCAGTGATGTGTCTCTACTCAATCATACAAAGTAATGGTATAGTGCAGCGTATGCTGTGCGTTGTGAAACATGTGGCATTCTTTAATTAGTCAGTTTCATAATAATTGTAATGTGTTTAGAGATGTGTTAAAATCAGGCCCACCAGGCCTAGAACGGGCGTCCGGACAGCGTGGGGGACCGGCGCCATGACTCTACCACTGGAGTGAAGCGGGGAATACATAGAGCAAGTTTTGGACGATTGCTATCTGTATTTCCCCTGTTGTTGCTGCGTGCCAGTACTCACTTAGATACCAGTACTGGCGTCTTAATGGGCTCCTGGACCTGGGCGTACGACATGGCATCACATGGGGGAAGGGGGGACCGAGTCTTACCGATTTTGCCAGTCAGACTAACACCAGTTCTGAGCTGGTGTAGGATGTCAGAAGGAAGGGCAGGTAAACATGGCGGCTGCATTATCCACAGTTTCACTACCAATCCTATTTTCTTCATTTAATATAATGGAACTTTCCAAAAGCTCAGAGCTCACGGATGTGAACACTGACGAATCTGACATTCTGTAAAGATGACAGCAGTTACTGTACACTTAAAAAGTGGTGCAAGCTGCAGCTAGGCATTGGGTCCAAGCTAATCAGACCAGCAAAATGTAACAAAGGACAAAAGAAAGTGAATATTAAAATACAAAAAGGAGAGTTTTATCATACCGAAAAACAGCTATGACATAAACAGATTAATTGACTGGCAAATTCTCCCAGCACCAGTGTTCATCCTGGCAGTCAGGTGCTCCCTGGTGCCCAGGTGTACAAGTACCATCTGGATGTAGAAACGTTGACCTCAGGGGCAGCACTACCTTCCCTCTATCTAGCTCTCGAGAAACCACCTGTATCATTTGCAAAGTCCTGCCTGTGAGGGTATTATTCCAGTTTGGAAACAAGATCAATTACTGTGGCATAAAGCAATGGGTCTCTCTCACTACCTGGGGAAAGAGGCAAGAGGACAACGTACAGGATCGTACGAAAGGACTTAGCCAACTCCTTATTGCATGATTTAAATATCTATGCCCATTCACAGTATGCATCTAATATATATTGCCAGTGAGACCTCCCCGCATGTGCCACTGCACAAAATGCAACATCCCCTTCATGTTTTCTATGGAGAAATCAGTCTGGATTCATGTCCAATAACTTTAGTTAGAGTCAGACAGGCTAAGATTTTGATTTATTTTGTCTTTTTCAATAATAAAACCTGCAGACCATGTGTTCCTAAACACATGTATTTCAGGAATGTCCATTACCTACATTCCACGTGTATTCTCTGCATCAGCTGAGTGACAGTCCTATTACATGTTGGGCCAAAAGGGACTGCAAGAATGACTGACACTCTCCTAGGTACACTCTGTCACTTAGCATGTTTACATATTTCACTATATCCAGTGTGTTTTTATTGGTTTTCGCCAGAGATTTATGTGTTTGGTCACTCTGGTTCCAATGTGATGCAGACACATAAAAACCCCCTGTTTTTCCTGGTTTATGTCAGAGGTTTGCAGAAATGTTAAGAATGGGTCCTGTTTTTCACAACTCATGTACAGTTATTCTAGTTTCTTATGATTTATATGTAGGTCATATCCTAAGTCTCTATCCTAACCAATTACCATGTTTCCACGATAATAAGACACTGTCTTATTTTTTTTGGTCCAAAAAAACACCGTAGGGCTTATTTTTGAGGTAGGTCTTATTTTCATTAACATTGACAGAGATTTATATACACAGTCCTGATTTATCCCTATCTATTCCCCCAGTCCTACTTTTATACCCATCATGCCCCCCAGTTCTTGGGAATTCAATAGGGCTTATTTTTGGGGTAGGGCTTATTTTGGGCGGTTTAACAAAAATTTGGGTAGGCCTTATTTTCGGGGTAGGTCTTATTATCGGGGAAACACGGCAGGCTATCTAACACCTTCCAATCCTTCAAACTTAAAACTCACTCCAGATTGACCTCCACCTCCTCCACCTAAACTTTCTACCCTCTCCCTCCTCATCCCAATGTCTTCTGTGCTGTTCATCCCTACTGCTTACCATGTTAACTCACATGAGTAGGGTCCTCCACCCTCCTGTCATCTCCCTCTACCTGGCCCCATCTTTTCCCCCTTCTATTTCTCCTGATATTATCTCGACTCCTGGAAAATCTCAGATGTGTCAGTATGAAGTTTACGTCTTTAGTGTTACAATGGGACTAATGTAAATAGCAATCACCTGACGCCTTCCAGAACTGTAAGAAGACAGTTATCAATAAGAAGATGAAGGGGAGTCCTGCAGGAATCCTCACTGTAATAAACTTCTTCTCCAGCCTCCTCTGAGAAGTCACCTATCAGAGAAAAGAAGGAATAGTTTCTGAGTAATACATCTGATGTGGGAAATACGGGCTCTCCTGATAACCTTTATGGTGATATAATGTATGATGATATCAGGATGGCCATAGACTCACTATAGTCATAGTCTCTGAAACGGACCCTAGATCCTTTTTTATGACCTTCATTGACATCCTAACCCCATAAAGGTGATTTATAAGTGCCTAGGAGAGGTCCCTAGTACAATGAGGATATGTGCCTTTATACTATTGACTAAGGGAAAAGACCTATATTCCTAATTCTTGTGTTAATGGTTGGATAGATCTTGCTTTCATGATCCACTCATGTATCTGCTTGCAATTGATTCCTGGAAGGACACTTTTGAGAGGAGTATACCTGAGCCATTGAAAGTGGTGGCCAAGCCAGGTGATCTCACCCTTGTTTTGTCTCATGAGGCAAAGGCAAGCTCTAAAGTTGGTCTGTACTTAGGCAAAAGCTTCTTCTTCTGTAGTCAACCAAGAGATGAGGGACGTTCTCTAGTTGGGGAAAGAGGGTGATTAGTTTGCTTCTCAGGCATGTTTTTTCCCAGGCCATTCCTATTATCAAAATATTAGATATAAATGTGATCTTATTGATTTTGCCTGCTTAAATTGGGCAGGAAAGACTGAGGAACCTTCTGGTAAGACTGTGTGCTGGAAGAGTTAGCAGCTGTCTCTTTGGGAAAGGGTTGGCTCAATCAAAACTTACCTACTTCCAGTATGTTTGTACGTTACATACTTTGTGGGCCAGGGATTATGCATCGATGCTCTAGAAAAATAAGCAAAGTCTTATCAAAAAGACTATGACCTACAGACCAAGGGGGGCAGGATGTCTAGAGTGGGGAACCCAGTTTCCTACTATTTGACCACCTCTCTTTCACTTCATCTGAAAAGTATCTTGGAGACTTGGAGACTTCTTGATATAGAGGGTTTCCTTACATTGGTATGTCCCTCACTCAATGATTGGATACACGGTCAAAAGCTTCAGAGCTCCATATGGTTATTCTCTGGGTTTGTAAGGAACAAAGAGATGGCTCCTCGAAGTTGGAGAAAAAGGTCCTATAGAAGGAAGATGAAGAAGAGAGTTTTGTGGACTCACGTCTGGTACCCATGGGGGCCCCTGAAGGACTGTCCAGGAGGGTATAGGTCTGGTCACTGATCACAGGATACCCCTGATTTTCTGGAACATCACCTGGCTCTTTCCATTGGAAGCTCTATGTTGGGTGGAACATGTATTGGAAGGCCGCTGATCGAGGCTGTGAGGAATGTCCAGAGTTGGTGGAAATAATGGATCATTTCTTCATTCTGTGCCCTTTTAATGTTGAAGTTTATCATACAGTTTCTAGTGTCTAGGCTTTCTGTGCCTTAAAGGTTTAGTTACCCCAGAGCACATAGGAGGTGAGAACAGTTTAATTAATTAACCCCTGTTTAAACACAAAGGTATATAAAACATTTGGACCAACTGCACCTCCTGTCTAAATTCAGGAAGAAAAAACATTCTCAGACTCCAAAATCCAAAATTGCAAAAAGTGTTATGTTCTGTACAGTGCAATAAAAGATTTATTTTATTCATAGTCTATTTTGAATTATTTTATCATTTGATATTGTTTTAGTGCATTCACATTAAGACAGAACCACTCTACTATTCATAACTTCTTATCCCTACACATTGGTTTACTACCCTATTCTTACACAGCTTCTATGGCTCTCCAGCATAGCATCACTGTTCATTGGTGGACTATGGGTATCAATCAATGATACCCATCCAATAACACCTCCCCTCAGCATAGTCTAGATATGGCTGTGGGAGTGTAATAGGATGAATGTCACTGAATGACATCCCTTATCCTCTGAAGAACAGCAGGGACCCAAAATGAGTTGCAATGGGTTTCCCCACAAACCTTGATCCGGCCATGGCTACGTGTCTACTTCCAGAGGTACCGTTGCATGCAACCTGATCAGAATGTTTTTTGTGAACAAATTGGGATCTTCTCCAGTATCTTCAATACACAATGGATTCATGATGATCCTTACCTTCATAGAGTTCCTTCTGTAAAGAAATATTAATTAGAGTTAGGGGGGTGGGGGGGTCCTTGATTTTTTAAAGATAATAAACTTTCCTTACATTACCGCTAAAGATTAATAAACTTCACAAGCAACTTATATTTAATTTATGTGACTTTAAGGGTCATGCTTTAATAACGATGATGAAACAGGATTATTACTTCTTAATGCTGAAATTACAGATTTTACATTGTAAATGTTCCTTTCTTTCTGCCCTGTGGCACCAGCATCTTTATCACTCCATGTGTTGCTAGTCTTAAAACCTTTACCCCTGCTGTTTGAAAAATATTTCTCATTTTCATCCCCTATGGAGTACAGAAATCCCTAAAGGCAACCCATTAGTGATCTCTCTGCCTTTCTCCAAACACTTATTATGATCACCATTGCGGATGCTTGTGCCTCATTGGCTTTTGCTAAGGTATGTAAATGAGACGATAGAAAAATACAGACTCTTTCTTCATAGAGATGTATAAAATGGCCAGCTATTATAGAGACTGGAGATGTCAGCAAGATTTATGCATGAATGGCAAAATGTCTAGGAAACGTTCCTTTCCAACACGCTGCCTGAGTATATTTCCCAATCAATCCAGACATTGTGTGTTACATTGTTTAAATGTTTTTTTTTTCTATTTTTGGGATTTTTTTTATGTTTGTGTGTATTTGTAGCTTTATATTTACAGCTATCAGTAACCTTTCGGTGGGGAAAAATAAATAGGAGAAGCAGCAAAGCAAACATGAGTTTGGGGGGGTCAATTGCGCAAAGAATATTTAAGTGGCAGTAAGTGTTTTGCATCTATTGCTCTACTTATGTATCTGGTGACTTGCTATAAATAGGACTATAGCTATGAATAGGGCACTAATATCAGCAATAAAATAAAATCAGGGTTGGCGACTTTTGCTTGTTCCCTCCTGGGAGAAACCAAAGGCCGGCAGCATGGGCATAGGGTAGATGGCAAAAAGAAAGTAAATTCCAGTTTAACTAGTGGGACTATAACTATATATATAGATATATATATATATATGTGTGTGTGTGTGTGTGTGTGTGTGTGTGTGTGTGTGTGAAACCTCAAGGGGAGGCTTGTGTTCAAGCAGGATACATCGTGAACCGTTAAGGTCATCCATGAGCAGAGCCCAGTGACAGGCTACTTGCTGCTCTTTCTTCATACCCATAAGCTCTCACTGAAGAATGCTCTCAGTAAAAAGTTAACCCCCCCATAACCCAATCAATTTAAATTACGGGCCCCCTGGCAGCCACGGGCCCAGGTAAATAGTAACCCCTCCACCTCCCCCTCTCGGCAGCCCTGCCTTTTATTCAATCCTGGCTGACAGTGACTTTATTCCAATGATACATATTTCTTGGGACTATCGGCTGCCCTCTGGAACAACAAAAAAGCCGGCTGGATAAGCCAGGACCCAGAGAAGAGCAGGATTTGAAGAGACTATAGCAGAGACTATAGCAACCTAGTAGGACTGATAACTCAGCAGGGAAGTTTGGGGCTACAGCAAATAGCAGGACATGAATCCACAGGGAAGACAAGGTTCTTGTACTGCCTGACAGGAAGGAGGCCAGTGAAACACCATTAGGTGCCACCAAATTGGTTCCCAGCAACAGTTTGTGAGGAGAAATTATGATTATGTGCCCAAAACCAAAATGGCCACTGCAGCACGTCCTGTTTCAAAAGGGACCTTTTGCTGCTCACAGATGGTCCGAGCAGCATCAGACTGGCCCACCTCCGGTGGGCCCCAAGACCTAGCATTATTTCTTTATAACTGAGGGCGGACCCCAAGAATGATTTCCTCTGGTGGGCCCAAGGTACCCCAGTTCAACACTGGTCCCGAGGCTCTGCTAGTCACCTTTGCCAGCCACCAATAACCCAAACCACTTCCAGAGGGACCATGCCATAGCACCCAAGCAGATTTAATCCGAGCACCGGAGTACTCCGGCAGCATGGATCAAGACAGAGCATAGCCACTGTAAGTTTGGTTTTGCTGATTCCATCAGTGTAATGCTGGCATGAAGAACTAATGAACTATCTTTAATAGTCGACTATGGAGGGAGGACCCAAGAATTAATCTTGATGTCTCCATAGATGGACAATACAAAAAGCTCATGAAATCCAGAGAAAACTCCAAAAACATCGGAGCTACAAACCCCCTGATGGGATGCGAGGCCCCAATAACACCATCATCTCCTTGTTCCCCTGAACAAGTAACTTTTCCTCCTTGTGTCAAAGTCGCCAACTATCCCAGCTTATTAGCTTGAACGGACATAGGAAGGTCAAACCTTCCGCGTACAGCAATGCGTTAAAAATGTTATAAAAATGCACAAAATAATTAGCAAGAAATGTAAATCTGCTCAATTACTCCTAAAATATGTCTGCCAACGCGCCTCTTACCACCGACACAAATAAGCAGATTGTCGTTAAGTGCTTCTACCTTGATGAACATTATCCTGGATGTTTAAGTTGAACGCCACATGAAATAACCGTGCCGTATGACATCTTGTTAAAATGTTTTCATTCGGATCTGTGCCTTCCGTTTACTACTAAGAGAATAAGAGATATGTCCTTTAATTAAAGCAAGTGACAAGCCGGTGTTAACCTCGTGTGGCGCTATCACAAAACTTCATCAAATATTAATCTAAAAACCTTATTAAACACAAGTTCACCCGTTCCCCTTTTTAGAAAGTGGTATTTAACAAAGCCCAGGCAGGATGTTCATGGTGTGACTGAATTACAGGCTGCCAATGCTAAAGGATTGACAGGGGATCATTTTGTCATGCGACCACCCCCTGTCTGTTTTGACAACCGCTTATTACACCTCTGAGCGAACCACTCAGCTGTAGGTTTGTGCAGGATGCAAATAGCTACAAATGGATTCAATTTACCGGGAGCCGAGGACTGGAAAAGGTAAAGGCTATTCATTTATGGTTAAGACAAGGGGAAATTCATTCTTATCGTTCCCGGCGAGAGGAGGGGGACACAGTTTGCATTTGCAGTGTGTGTAAATAACACGGCTCCTGGGGTTGATGAATATTGTATTCAATCATATTATTTGTGAGATATTTTTGAATACAGAACTAAATGCACATAAGAAATTCCCCTTGTAAACACTAGTGTCACTTTACAATCCACACGGGACCTGATTTAAAGGGTTGGCACTTTCTGCCTGTGTTCCTGTAAGTAGGATATTATTTCTCCGGTATCGAAAGTCTAGTCTGCGCTTAAATGTGTCTGCGTGACTATTGTGGATTAAGTGTTTTTTTGTGAAATAACAATAATAACAAATTACTAGATCTATTGAAACGCCCGAAATAATATATTATTTCCACTGTAGATTAAATATACTATAATAAAGAAAATATTCAGGTGAGGCCTTTATATAAAAGAATTGCATCACAACATATCGGGCTCTATTTACTAAGCCCTTTCCACTTCATTTTAAAGTAATAAGAACTGTCTTCTGTCATAATCACTTCAAAATCAAGTGTGATATTTATTCCACTCTGAGTATTAATATAACGGCATCTTTAGAGGGTGTTAGGGCATTGACCCCCCCCCTCTAATAGCTGTTGATAGAGGGAGGTAAAGGAGGGTACTTGTAGGGAGAGCACCAGGATACTGTTCCCGGCTCTCTCTTACTGCACATGCATTAGGACCACACAGCGCATGCGCAATCAGCGAAACAACGGAACATTGTTGCATGAAGTTCCACCGTCTGGACCGGACCTTTTCCAGAAATTCAATGTCCAATGTGCACAGTTTTAAGTTATTTGAGTTC
Organism: Platyplectrum ornatum; assembly: GCA_016617825.1. Lineage (NCBI taxonomy): Eukaryota > Metazoa > Chordata > Amphibia > Anura > Limnodynastidae > Platyplectrum > Platyplectrum ornatum. The sequence goes on along the minus strand of JABWIB010002595.1, from coordinate 23,849 downwards.
CAGGCGTGTGTTCATTGCCAGGTGTGAGGGATGGACTGGCAAGATTATGCCATCATCTCATGAAACTTTCCCGGTATCTCAAATATGTTGGTTTTACAGATTGGCCACAGCTGGCCCCAGTCCACGTATATTAACTTATATCAAAAGTGGAGGGACATAGATGATGTGATCAGTGCAGTATGAGCACGTTTACATAACATGCACAGCATCAGACTGTCCAATTCCCTGTGTATGCTAGTGATGGCCATATGAGTGAAACCCTTTGTATCTATCCATCTAATATCTATCTATCTATCTATCTATCTATCTATCTATCTATCTCATATCTATCTATCGCATATCTATCTATCTATCTATCTATCTATCTATCTATCTATCGCATATTTATCTATCTCATATCTATCTATCGCATATCTATCTATCTATCTATCTATCTATCTATCTATCTATCTATCTATCTATCTATCTATCGCATATCTATCTATCTATTGCATA
>JABWIB010002594.1:34106-49264 GCA_016617825.1 Platyplectrum ornatum | reverse complement strand
GAGGGGGTATATTTACTAAGCGGTGAGATTGCAGTGAGATTGGAAAGTGGGGAAGTTGCCCATAGCAACCAATCAGATTCAAGCTCTCAGTTTCATTTTACACTCTGGAGAATGTGAACTCGAATCTGATTGGCTGCCATTGACAACATCCCCACTTTTCAATATCACTGCAATCTCACCANTTAGTAAATATACCTCGAGATCTTAATTGTGCTGCCTGAATCCTCAGTTCTACATAATCAGGTCTTTATTTTCTTACAAAAGTCATATTCCTGATGGAGAATTTGTAGACATACTGGTTTGCCATTTCATTTGCTTACGTTTCGTCCTACCTTCAGCAATGCTGGAAATTTTAAGGTAGGGTCTTGCATTATCACCAACATGATAATGCACGGCATTTTGATCTCAGGATCCGTTGCTGCTGTGGTCCACAACAATGATATTGAGTTTACTAAGTTGGTACTTATGGTAGCCAGACTCGCATGTTCTTGTTGTGAGTCTAGCAACACTGAACACAGGATTTATTATTATTATTATTATTATTATTATTATTATTAATAACTCTTATTTATTAGGTACTACTAAGTGTCTGCAGCGCTGTACAATGGGGAATACAGACAGACAAAATGGTTGGGGAAGAGGGACCCTGCCCGCAAACATTCTAAAGGAGGTTGGGGATTTAAACATAGGAGCAATTACACATTTTCAAAGGGACAGAGAATAGCATAGTTAGTTAATGATATGAGTGCTGGGGATCTTTTTGTGTTTTTTGTTAAATACTCTGTATCTTTAGCACTTGCTTGGTATTGGTTTATAACTTGATTTTTTTTTGTGTCTCCCTTTCCCCTTCTCTCTTTCTCCCTCTCCCAATGGTTGAAATGTTGGTATATTTTGCCATGAAGGATTATAAAAAGAAGTGTGTGTGTGTGTATGGGACACTTCTGGCAACTTAAATCATCTTGAATTTTATCTGTAGCTTTAGTCTTATATGTTTAATTTAACATGGTCAATTATTTTAGGCACTGAGCCCTTTAGCCATAATATAGCTCATCCATATAGCTATGTGAGTAGGTATAGGTCATTAGCCACCAGGACTCGGCACACTGAGATCTTTATAAGCTTGTCTTTCCCATTCTAATGAATTGTCCTCCCTTGCCTGTTCTGCATCTTTATCTGTCAGGAATGAGGTATAAGTGGGAGATACTCCTGATCTTCCATCACAGCCACTTCTGTGTGGATGTAATTAACGCTGTCAGATTTTCTCAGCAATTGTCACAGACATCTGCCTTAGCCGTTCTCATATGCTGTGCATCAGTGATCCCTGTCTACAACTTGAACAGAAGTGCAGGAGCACATAATCTCTGTGCTTGCATGAATATATGATGAGACAGGGTCTGCGTAACACCTTAAATGATCCAAGGTCACACATGGCTGAACCCCAGGTGAATTCTTTTCACCTTACCCTTACTTGTACTCCATTGGAGTGAGATTAGTTTGAAGAAAGTATTTTACTTAATTACAATTTTAAAACTCCCAAAAGGTCATTTCAACTTGCAATTATTTCTAACCAAATCCCTCTCTAACAGCCAGAGTTGCAGGGACGTTCCTGGTTTAAGTGTCATCCACACTTTAAGACGGTGCTGAATTTTTTATATTAACAGACAAGGGCAGATGGTTAACAACAGGGAACAAAGCTGTCCTTCTGAAACAATGGGGTACATGGAAATGATAAGCTGCAATTATCCCTTAGAACTCTTGCATTTTGTCAGAATAATTCTCTTACATGTAATGTTTGTTTTAGCAATTATAAAGTAATATTTTCCCAATTAACTGGCACAAAGCATTGTCGTTTTAGAATAACTGGCACAGAATCATGCACTATATGTAATAATCTATCATTATAGTGTCAGAGCTAGTGTCAGAACTATGACTGTCAATAATTTGACCCATTGCAACTTTTACAGGGAAACCCACATTTTCATATGGAAAAAAAATACTATGGCATCAGGAAATTATTATTATTTTTTTGCAATTTGTTTCATTGAAGTTTGCTATATTACATAACAAAAAAGTACAGATTCGGTGAAACAAGGTAAGGGACATCATGTTATTGGTAAGGGGGGAAAGAGAATCCGGATAAAGTCGACCATACATTATAAGATAAATTGTTCCAATCAAAAGATTTTTTCAAGAGTGGGCAAAACCATGATGAATGGCAGGGGGAAGTAAAATGAATGTCAGTGTTTGCATGCAGGGAGAATACTTTATTTTTGCCTTTTGCACACAGATACTGACCTGCGTTACTGTTACACTGTTATTAGACTTGGGCTAGAAAACATCATCTGTCACATGTAATACTGATTACAATTCATTAAATTTGCCTCCCCTGCAATTCAACATGGTTTTGCCCATGTATGGTCAGCTTTACAAAAGAATCCAAGGTAAGCAATGACAACTACTGTATATACTCGAGTATAAGCCTAGTTCTTCAGCAAATTTTTTTGGTGCTGAAAATGTCCCCCCTCAGCTTTTACTCGAGTCATTGTCCTGTATGATGTCAATAAGTTATCCCAGTTTGAAATTAGGTGAAATTAGGGGCCTCGGCTTATATTCGGGTCGGCTTATATTCGAATATATACGGCAATTACAGGATGCATACATAATAACACAGACAACAAAGTTATCAGGTGTAATAGGTAGAGGCATGGCATTTAATAGAGAGACTCTGTAAGGAAATGAATTTTTAAGAACAGAAAACATTATTAAATGATATATAAATTATTTTAAAGGGAACATATATTTTTGTGAAAATAAAACAATTATGACATTGATGCACAGCAATGCGTAAGTGTAAGTGCTGCTTCATCCAAGGACCACATTGCAAAAATCTTTTTCCCCCACTCATTAATATATTTGAGACCTATGGACCAATTCAGTTGTGATGGAAGCATTAGCATCATGAATTTTTCAACTAAAAAATTCAATTGTTAAAAATTGGGTGCAAATAACTGTCCGTGATTAGTCAATGAAGAATTCTTTTTATTGTTTACCGCTATTGGGCAGAAGCGTACAGTATGAACACTGAAGTATACTAATGTAACCATTTCATTTTATTATGCCAACATATGCTGCTGCTAATAAATGAGTATTGTAGCCCATTCTTGCTTTCCTTACGAGCATGTGTAGATAAAGTTTGGCTAAAAATTATTGAATCAAATTAAATTGCACCCAAAGCCGTGACTAAAAAATGCACCCTAAAAAGTCATGGTTTCATGCACAATTGAATCGCCCCCTAGAGTAGCTGCTCAGTACTGCACAGGTGAAACACCTGACTGCTATGCTGCTACCTGTGAGTGTTGAAGTTATGTTTTGAATTTGCACAAATTGTAGTATTTGATTAATTATAAATGAACAGTAATTACGTATGTAAAAGTTCATAGCTTTAAGATCATAGCTTGTAAACTGTGGATTTGTGTAAAAAGACAGACAGAAGGACACATTTCTGCTTTTATGTTATAGTATGTAGTTGGTATAAACAACCAGCAAACTACTGTCTACTACACCACACTGAATGCACAGCACTATTATACTATTTTGGAAGCTAGATTCTTTGTAATACACCTTGAGTGGGATTGTTTTATAATCCTTATTTACATAAGGGTTGTGATTATTTTATAATGCCTGTCTATATATTTTATTATGACATTACAGTATTTATTTTTCCGTAGATCGGAGTTCAGATTCTATTTTTGTGACTCATTCTGAGATGGAAGTTCTCTGACAGACAGTTGTGACATATTCTCAAGCCTTGGAGACTGGCTCTTTATCTGCGAGTACAATCACAGTTAGAGTGTCACTGACACTGACATGTTTAACACGCTGAAATGCAGTACGTCTGGAGGCTACATTCAAGTACAAGAGTCTGAAAAAATGAGGTTTATAATACTAACATTGCTAATAATCCTATATATAGGAGTCTAATTAGAAAACATATTTTTTTTGCAGTGGAAACCCCTTTAAAACTTACAGTATCACCAATATGTTACAATAGCAACATGTGCCAGTACTACTTGCATGAGTCAGTTNAAAATTGATTAATAAGCCTAACCAGTTTTCTGCCCCATCCATGTGTGCCAGTCTTGTACAGACTTGTACATGGTGCCAGGGATCTAAGTGGAGCCCCTGATCCTGGGAAAGAAGNCATTGGATGATGGAAGCAAAGCCATGGCTATTCCCAATACCCCTTTGTAAGCTAGCTGGATCCCCTCTCGCTACACCCATGGGCTTAAATTTACTAAACTGTGGGATTGGAAAAGCGGGGATGTTGCTGGAGAATGGGAAATGGGAGCTTGAATCTGATTGGTTACTATGGGCAACATCCCAACTTTTCAAATTCTGTAGTTTGGTAAATTTAGACCATAGTCTTTATATACCAAATCTGGAGCCATCAAATCAAAATAAATAGTCAACAATTTTACAAAGTACAAAGTACAATTTTCTAGTTCCAAGCTGCATTATGGAATTTTATGTTAGAGCAGCATTACTNATTGTATAAGCCTGTCTCTTCTATGAATACACAATACACATGTGTACAATCATAAGAGTCACATTCCTCCTGTGTCAGGTCCAGTGTGTGTAATCAAATGGCGTTATGTCATCTCCATTAACAAACCGCAAGATGTTTCATCTCCAAAGGGGATATTTTTAACTGGCTTTTTCTATTTTGTATTCCATTGTACAAAAATGGTACTAAAAGCATTTTATTTGATTTGATTTCATTTAACATTTGACCCAGGCTGCTTATCTAAGAGTACACTGTTCATTCTGTTATATATATATATTATAGAATGTGTGTGTTATAGCGCTGTCACCTTTAAACTAATTTATACACATAGCATAGAATACAGTGCTTCTCGACAGTTCAACAATAATATGCTGTATATACAGTTCTTTACAGTTCAGTATTCAGTTTCTGTTGTGTCTCGTTTTTGTGTAGGAAAATGTCCATAATAGTCAGTCTGGTATTCACAGGGTTCCGGTTGACCATGGTTTCTCCAGTACTTCAGCTGTTCTGTGGTTTTTCTCTTGCTGCTGGCAATGATTCTCTTCTCCTTTCTTAGCTGTTCCTTCGCTGGTTACTTCGAATTCCCAGACTTGTGAGTTCAGTATCAGCTACAGGATATTATATATTGTGCTTATTGTGTGATTGGAAAGATAATAGTGAGAGAAACATGTAGTACATACCCATATTATGGATGAGGGCTTAAACATCATCAGGCCTCTGCATACTGTCTGCATACTGTATCTCCTGGAAGAAACAAATGAAATTTGGCACATCATCTAACGTAAATATAGTAAATATAAGTAAACATTTTCTAATGTGCCCCAGGTTTTATGCCTCAGTTGGGTTACCAATGGGGCTAATGGGACTACAGCCCCAGGCCTTCATTGACAAAAAGGTTCATAGTGCTGCAGTGATATCACTGTCATGAATGAGGGCATAGTGTGATGAAGAAGACTGGCACAGTGTGAATATATGGCCCACCACTCGCAATAGAGGTCATACCCATAAGTCACTGTCTAAATCAATTGGCCTTTCATCATTCTCACAAGCCCATGTGACTGGGTTATGTACGGATGTCCCAGCATATAGATCTTGTGTATGGACGAGTTTCGAATGCTGGTAAGGCACAGTTGGCAGCACGTAAGGTAGAATATTGTGTTGAATATCCACACATGAGAAGGGATGATACTTTCCTCTTCTGTGTGAACTATCCTTTTACATTATATTTTACAATACATTTTATAGTGCAGTAATTTGAAGTTTATGCCAACATTCAGAAAGGTAACCTAATCCAATTAACTATAAGCTAGTGATATCCCTGTATGGTGAAATATGTATGAGATATTTGTTCTTTATGAATTAGTAGCATGAATCGAGGTCTAGCTTATTGTTTGTTGAATACAGATGCTTTTAATCTCTAGAAAAAACATTTTTCTTAATTGCTTTTCTGCAATCATTCCTCTTTTTTAGATTTGAGAAGAACCCTTTCATTGTTTTATGTTTGCCCTGTATGTTTTGTAGATATATTTCATTGAAGTCTAGGAAATTAGTAATTTATTCAAACACACTTGTTTGACAATGCAGTACATGAAAATGAATGTTTTAAAATAGGTACTATCCTAGGCATACCTCCATGTGTCTCCATGGCAACGTCTTGTGTCCCAGAAAAATTCAACCCCCCTACTGTTTCAATTTTATTGGGTGCCACAGCAACAACAATACATGTATATACTGAATTGTCACCTCTAAGCATTTCAGCACAACTCGCCTTTATTGGCTGTTTAATAGAAATGATGTTCTGTAAAGTAAAAACATATATCGTTTTCAAGAATATTTCTAATGTTATGTAATGAATTGTTATTACAGCACTGTCAAAGATAAGCTTGAGGTGTGCACAGTTTATAATCAGTATTATAATAATGCTGTTGTACCTGGTGTACGGGTTTCATTTAATTATAATAATGTCCACTTCCTTCTTGGCCAATCTCTACCTACAAATGATCTTATTGATTCAAACCACACAATCTTTTCCCCAAGTCTTTTTTTTAAATACTGTTTATTGGTTTTAAGTTTTGAAAAGTACAAACAAAACAGTAACAAGTACAGNGGACGATACAGGTGAGTACAGAATAACAGCATAAAACGGAAAAGATACAAGAGAGCAAAGCAATAACAATGTAGTACAAGTAGTCGTCAAACACTGTACCTATGTAGTGGAAAGGGGGGAAGAAATATCCAACTCGGGGCAGTGCAGAAGAGCACGCGTATCTATAGGCAAGGCAACAATGGAGCAACAAAATAAAGTCAAAAGAAGGGTAGAGGGGGGTTGAGGAAGAACAGTGAGGGGGGAGAGGGGACTAGGATAGAAGACTAACAAGACAGACAGGAGGGGGGGGAGTGGATGAGTTCCATGATCCAAGGCATCATCTATGGATAACGTTGCAAGTACCAGGTAGTGTTTTCAAAAAGTGAGTATGTGCGATCGGGTGCCTGACAGGTCAACATATGGAGACCATATCGATATCAGGGATAGTGGCTCGACGGTCAAAGTATATGAGACACAAAAGGCGGCTGCGGACAGAGCTGAGTGTCGGGGGGGCAGGGGATGTCCACTGCTCCAAAATAACCTGCTTAGCCACCGTCACTAAGACCGTTAAGAAGGGGATCAATGCCCGTCTCCGGGGGCCCAAGTCCCAGGTCCCAAAATCACACCATAACAGTGCGGCTGGGTCTCGGGAGAGATTCAACAGGAAAGATGTGTTGAGGAAGCTAATCAGCTTATTCCAAAATTTAGTGACCTTGCAGCAGGACCAGAATGCACGAAAAATGTAGCAAAAGGAGTACGGCATTTCAAGCAGTGACCAGATTCTGAAGCCACCATATGGCGGCGTTGCGATGGAGCCATATACATCCGGTGTATGGTACGTAAATGTACTTCCTGTAACTGTGAGGAGTGGAGAACACGAAGTATAGAGTCTTGATGAGAGAGGAAGTGATAAATGGAAGAAAGACCAGAAATCTCNATTTGCCATCGTAGGAAGACCGAACGCCAATGCTTACTTGCGGTGTCCAATAATAAGTCACCCTGCAGGTTGTCAGTATCAGGAGGAGTAGTAAAGGGCAACGGCAAAGACTAAGCAAAATGCGGGAGTTGTAAATACATATAAAAGTTAGAGCGAGGTAAAGCATACTGATCTCGCAGGGCCTGATAGGAAAGGAGTCGACCACCCGGGTCAAAAACTGCACGAATTGAGAGGATGCCTTTCAGTTTCCATGTAAGAAAGGTAGCATTGTCCAGGCTAAGTGGGAAGGCAGGGTTTCCCCAGCTAGGGGCGTAGTGGGAATGCCTTGCATCACGGTTATATTTGCTGTTAAGGGAGCGCCAGGCATTATAGGTATCTCTAAACAGGATCTTAGAAAGGAGGCGAGCGCGGGCAAAGTAATAGGGTAGCCGGGGCGTATGGATGAAAAAGAGCTTCTTCGAGGCTGGCGTTGACATAAGTCTCCTTTTGCAACATCCAGTCAATTATGTAGCAGAAATGAACTGCCAGAGTAAAAGTAGAGACGTCCGGAATTCCCAGACCACCCTGCCCCGTGGGTAATTGTAACCTGNCATAGCGTGCTCTAGGTTTTTTGTGGCACCACAGAAATTTGGAAAATGTCCGATTAAGAAGTTGGACATCTGAGGATAAAAGTCGAATCGGGAGCATTTGAAGAACGTAACAGAGTTTTGGGAAAACCACACTTTTAAGGACGGCAGCACGACCTAGAAGCGAAAGAGGCACATGAGGCCAGTTGTCCAATTGTGCAAAAATGGACTTCAGGACAGGAGTGAAATTGGCCCGGTACAGGTCTGAGGTGGAGGGCGTGATGTGAATACCCAGGTATTTAATGCTACCCGAAGCCAGTTTGAATCTGGAAGCGATGGGAGGCAAGTGGCCGGGACGGGTCCCCGTGGTCAACATCAGCATCTCAGACTTCTGGAAATTGACATGGTAACCAGAAAAGGATCCAAACTGAGAGATCAGGGATACTATANCAGGGAGAGAGGTGGAAGGTTGGGACACAAAAAGCAGCATGTCATCGGCAAATAATGNGACTTTGGCTTCTTGATTGTGTATTGAAATTCCAGAGAAGGCGGGATGGCCTCGCAAAGCAATAGCCAGGGGTTCTAAGGCGAGAGCAAAGAGTAGCGGGGAAAGGGGCCAAAATTTGTCAAATTCAGAGCCATAACCATCAGGGACAGGCGATTTACCCGGTTTAAGTTGTTTGATGGCCTTTTCGACTTCCAGGGTGGAAATGGGGGCCATAAGAGCATCGCAGTGAGCGGCAGACAGGTGGGGCAGCGACAAGCCGGACCAGAAATGCGCCTTGGCCTGCATATCTAGTGGGCCTTGGGAATACAGATCACTGTAGTAAGCATAAAGCATATCAATAATAGCCAATCCCTGAGTGACCACAACACCCGCGTCTGAGCGAAGGCAGCGAATGTATGGAGAGGGGCATTGGCCAGATAGGAGATTGGATAGCAACTTCCCACATTTATTGCCAAATCTGTGGAACTGAAACCCTTGGGACCGAGTGTGAGCTGTCCCCATCTGCGAGACTATATTATCAAAGTGGGCTTGCAGTTCTTTATAGCGATCCCTGTGGGGTCTGGTAGGGTGGCTGGAAAATTTGGCATATGCCCTGGACAGGTTGCGCTGCGCGGTAACATATTCCAGAGACCAAGATTTGGAGTCCTTTGCCGTGAATGAGATGATAGTCCCCCAGAGAACCATTTTAGCAGTGGTCCAGAAAAGGGCTGGGTCATCCCGGTGTTCAGCGTTGGAGAGGGAAAACATGTCCCAGGAGGAGAGGAGTATGTCACGGAAGGTAGAAGAAGCAGAGAGGCGGGTTGGGAATCGCCAAGGACGGAAGGAGCCAACGTCAGTACCCTTGGCCATAGAGAACCAAACAAGAGCATGATCGGTCAGACTTATAGGTTCCATCTGGACATCTGTGACTGAGGAGAGGAGGAGGATGGACAGAAGGAAATAATCAAGCCTGGACAATGTACCGTGTGTGGCAGAGAGGCAGGTATAAGCCAGGGCTGTGGGATTCCTGGTCCTGGTCCTGATCGCAGAGGTGCAGTTGAACAGAAAGGGTGGTTATATTAAGGTGTGGGAGGTGCAGGCGCGAGGTAGCACTCTGCCAATCCAGCACCGAGGATGCCACCAAATTGAAATCCCCACCGATCAGTAAGGGGAGATCGCTATAAGGCAGCAATTTAGCCAATAAGAGTTGAAAAAATTGTTTAGAGTAGACATTTGGGGCATAAAGATTACAAATAACAAGGCGCCTGGAGGCTACAGTACAGGAAGTCACTGTGAAGCGGCCCTCTGGGTCCTGGATATCAGAGTGCACAGAAACCTGTAAGTGACTACGGATCAGTAAAGCTACCCCCCCCTGGCTTTAGACGTATAGCTAGCAGAGGAGATCACCGAGAAGCCCATGGTGTTCAATTTAGCAATCTCAGGGGGCAGTAAATGCGTCTCCTGGAGAAGAGCCACCTCAACACATAATTTCCGCAAATATAGAAATAGTTTTTTTACGTTTGATTGGGGAATGTATACAACATTCCATGTGCCAAATGTTAAGGTGGCCATGGACAGGGCAAATGAGAGACAAAAGCACAGGCCCCGCCAACCCCAACACCCAGCTCGACCAGGGGAATAGTCAGGGAGACAGTAACAATCCAGTCAAGACACCCGAGGCACAGTAAATCCGGAAAGTCATCCATTACAGAAAAGGAGAAGACAAACAAGACACAAAGAGAAGGGCAAGGAGAGGGAAGAAGCAAGAGGGGAAAAATGTAATAAGGTAAAAACCCCACAAGTCAAGGTCGTAGACCCTGAACAGGCCAAAAGAAGCCACCGGGCAACATAGAACCAAAACTTGGAACCGTAAAGGCCGCAGACTAACCGCAACTATTATGTGACAGAACTGGAGAACATGAAAATCCGGAGAGAGTCAAGGTGGGGGGGGGAAAGGTAGAGGGAGTGCTGGGAGAGAAGCATGGGGGGAGGGGAGGAGAGGGGCCGGAGTAGGTTGAGGACAAGCAGGGCACAGAAAGCAGGGCACCTCATAGTGGTTACATAATGATTGGCAACAGCGGTCATGGAAAGCAGGGCCATGAATACATCATGTTACGTGGTTTGGTAGCGGCAGGTTGCATTATGTGTTTGACATGCAAATATACAGTATATAAGAAGGCAATACATGGGCANATTCGTAAATCAGCAGGCTTACAATAGTCCCACCAACCCACCACCCCGCCACCCATAAGAGACAAAGAAGGTAGAAATGAGAGACCTGAAACGAAAAAGGCTTGCAATAGTTGAGGCGTCACGGAGCAGGGGAGAGCTGCGGCCACTTCACATGGCAGCCGGAATCATTCCCCAAGTCCTTTAAAGGGCCAAAAATCTGGATAGTCCCGTCTAAATTGGGATCTGATGTCTCCAATGTCATCCAGTGGATGGCACATAACAGGTTCCCTGTGAAAAAGTTCTGTACATCGTAAATTCAACAGGAACCCTAACACGCTAGACTAAACTTGGGCTTAAATGTCATTAGGACTATCACCAATCACCAATCCCAGGCATAATCAACATTGAGGTAGTTTATCTTATTATCTAAAGTTACCCAAATAAATCACACAAAGACAATAAATGCATAATTGTAATGTCCTCAATTTTATTGTCCACGAACAATTAGGGCTTTTCTGCCTTGATGCAAGAGAATACCACATATTATACTATAGGGCAATTCAAACATACACCATTCTCCAGATACGTCATATTCAGCTCACCGCTCGCATAGTGTATAACCTATGCTCGCATTTGCCAGCAACCTACAGTTCACCATTACCCCCTCCCACATTAAAGTGGTCCTAACCACCACATCATTGACCAGCTGACGGAGCGATAACCAGTGGCGAACATCAGCATCCAAACATCCAATATCTATGCATCCCCCCTTCCATTGCACCTATCAGCTTTCATTACCAATCTATAAATTAAAGACCATTTACCTCACATGCCCATGATATTAATTATATCAATGATGAAACTAACCTAAATACGATTCGCAATAGTTGTACCCTGTTTGTGCACCTTAATAGAATACTAATTTTTAACCACCACTGCTTGCCAGCCGTACTTTTCTGCAGGGCACTGACAACACATTTATGGTAAATGGTTCTATATTGTCATCAGTGGGGGTATTGGCAATAGGCATTCCCAGAATGTTTTTCACTAAGTTGCAGCCACAAAGAGACCTTCGATGACTTCATTTGCCCATACCCCCCAACTGTCCTGATTACAGAAAGACAATATTGAGTTTGGGTGACTATCCGTTTTCTTAAGGTTTTTACAACACTAATAGTCGACATTAGTGCACTTAGTTTTACCTTTTTTTTAAAAAAAAAACTTTTATTTAACCAATTGCACACAGCATACAAATACACACATTTGTACAGTTCACCATATAGACACTTGCAAAAATAGACAATAATAGGCAGAGTCCAGCNTATCCACCTCGGAGACAAAGAACAATACAAGGTAATAGAATATATGACTTGAAGAAACCACATAGAAATCAAGCATCGGCATCGTCCCACGTTATAGGGGGATCATTTGCCCCAGTTCTCGTAAGATACCAGTCCACTACCACTAGTGAATGAGAATGTACAATGCAATTGGCAGCTTAACAGTAACAGGCAAGGTGTCTATGTATGCTTNCCACCTATCAAATAAATTTTCAGTGAGACGCTCTTTGTCCAAGGACGCCTCCACCCATTCCATTTTAAAAAGATAGAAGAGTTTGTCCAGGAACAGGGACATAGGCGGAGGCGTGGGTTGGAGCCAGAGTTGCAGAATAGATTTGCGGGCTGCGGAGCTCAATGCCAATAGAAGGCGTCTACCCCCTCTCCAGATTCTTCTGTCCTCGGGAGGCATCCCAAAGATTGCCCATTCCAGCGTCAAGGGGAGGGAGTTGATAAGATGGGATTCCACATAGTGGCGTATGCGCAGCCAAAAACTTTTTATTACCGGGCAGCCCCAAAAACAGTGCCAAAGATCAGCTGCCGGGTGATTACACCACAGGCAGTTGGCTGTTGCCAGTCTACCCATCTTAAAAGTATGGTGATAAAGATTGTAAAATAGCTCTACATAAGTACTGTCCGGAAACAGTTTGCAGGAGAGGGAAAGGGACTTTAGGAGAGAATCGACAGTAAGATGAGGGAAAAAAAGAGCACCATTGAGAAATGCCAGTGCGAGTCAGAGTAAGGTTCAGAGGTTCCTGAAGGAAAGAATAGTGGGAAGAGAGCCTGTTTAGAAAGTGGAGTCTGTGACAGACATTTATCAAACGGATTGCTCCAGTCCCGGTCGTCAAAGTGGGATATCACGCCAGCGACATAGTGTCGCGTCTGAAGAAAGGCAATGGGATATGCACGGACGGATTCACATCTGGAGCAGGCCTCCTCAGAATCCTGCGTTCAGCCACATTGAGCAAGGCCCCAATGGAAAACACCACCCCCACTCTCCAAATAGTGAAAGGGTGAGACACCATGCCTCCCTGAAAATCAGGGTTATGTAAAAATGGGAGATGTATGGAGTAATAAGGGTTTAAGTGTAAACGGTGCCTGATAAGGTGCCAAACCCTGCGGGTGTTCCACAGCAGTGGATTATCCCGAAGTTCTGGACCTATCTCATGATCCCGTCTATGCAAGAACGCAGACAGATGCAGACACTCCAGAAAGGCCTGCTCGACCGGCGTGTTGGCATACAGAGCAGTTCCATAGAGCCATTCACTGAGGTAAGTTTTACATTTTTAAAGGGTTTGGTGATATTTGTGTTTCTTCTATGCTGTAAATTTAAAACCAGCAGACTTTATCTATTTTCTGATATTTCCAGTGCTGTGCACAGTGTTTGTCAAGTTATGGATACATTCAAAGTGAATAAAAGGTTGATGATTTTAATTCATGTTCATTAAGTTGCAAACAGTAGACTGGATCCTGCTTTATATAAGTTAAAGGACCTACGCATTTATTGTACTTAAGTTCCCTAACTGTGTGTCATATGTGCGGTATTAAAATCAAACAAATCATGCCTGGTGTGCCTTGGGAAATTGATACCGCTGCTGTGATATATATATATATATATATATATATATATATAATATTATTATTATTATTTATTTATTTTTCCACATTTTATACCTGTACTCTTGGACATTATAAACACTGCCATACTGTTTCTGTTGTTTCTGACCTGGTTTCTCTTTTGCTGCCCTGTGGTGTGAACCAGGGCTCGAATTGTGGGTGTATACAGGGGTATGCCATACGGCACTTCTCCCACTGATGTAATTGAAATACTACAAATCTCCATTGACTTCCATTATATTCAGTGTTTCCATAACGCCACTTCTTAATTTCTACCTCGACCACTGGTGTTAACAATATATTTAATCTGACTTTTAATTCTGTTCCAACTGCTGATTCCACTTTTACAGTTTGTGTTTTTTATTGTGTTATTCTTATTTTGCTGTTTTACATGTTTGTTTTGTGCTGGATTTCTTGAAACAATTGAAAATTAGATCAGTCTAGGTGATTAAAAAAAATGTTCCAATTTTGTTCCATGTGTGTAAGCTGCATCCGTATAGCTAATCCCCCCACTGTAGGAACATTAAGTTGGGGTTCTGGGCATGTTCTATAAGAGGCTTGGAGAAGATATTAACAATTGAAACATTATAGCGTTAACCAACATTAAGAGAAAGTGGCTGTGCATGTGGGCTGCTTGTGATTATTATAACCTCACCAATCTTAAAATTATTAAGATTATTAACAGTAGCAGTAAAACAGCTATACATGGACACACTTCAATCAATTAGAACAACATTATATTATGTTTTATCTCAGGGGTAAAATCAATTCTTTAGAGGTATATTCAATTAAACTGAATAGAAGATCAAATAGGCTCATGATTAATTGCAAAATATGATTGGCATGATTGGGAATCCATAACCAGGGGGGTCAATGGACTTGTATCAATTATTAATGTTCAGTCAATCAGTAACCCAGCATATTTTTCAACAATAAAAATGCTTCTTGAGGGAAAACCAATTATTCTGCGTTCTGATTATTTTGCTGCATTTCCAGGAATACAGGAGAACCAGCAATACCCATAAGAGTCATAGAATTGCTGCAGGTATCATATATTTTCCAATACTGTACTACACAACAGACTTTAGCCTTTCAGTTGCTGTAATATTTATATTATCATACTGGGGTTTTTTGTCAAAATGGGATCATTCAGATCCATGAATCTTCCCTTTTTCACAATTTCTGTGTCATGAATAAATAAAATACTGTACATATTTCTTAATTCTATCAATTATAATGCTGCATGTGATGTAAAAAATCTATACAGTATTATATGCTTAGTCCGTCCTTTCCACCATGTACTGCTAAGAAAGATAGGAGGAAAACAACAATCAAGAATAACAGGAAAGGTAAATATGGCTATATTTTGGTGTATGTATGTATGTATGTATC
>JABWIB010002593.1:36416-52005 GCA_016617825.1 Platyplectrum ornatum | reverse complement strand
AAATTAACAGCAATGTGAGCTACTCAGAGTTTTATCAAGTTTTGATTGATCTTTAGCTGACTCCATGTCAGTCAAGAAAGAATTATCTTTAATTGAGACTATAGCACTTCTTTATTTCTATACCAGAGAAATCACAACATTGAGACCTACAGATGTGANACTTTATATAACNTTTCTAGCAATACTGCCNTGTCAGTAACTCTAAATAGTTGCAGTTCCAACAGTCACAACTAGGTGGNGTATCAATGCAATGTGCGCTGTTACGCATTAGTGCAGCTTTTTGACACATTTCTGAAATCTACATAAGACGGAGGCAGACATGCATATTGCAGTACTTTACAAACATGTCACATCTGTATGAATCCGGCTTCTAACTTACCTAAAGGGAAGNCTCAGAGCCCGAAATTAGCTTATGAAAGAGTTGAGGAAGAAAATGTATTGAAACAATGAGTGTCTTGGAATTCTATAAATGATAAGAAAAAACATTCATTCTACAAGCAAACAGACGTATTTCTTTTACACGTTGGCACATTAATAAAACCATTAAATAAGCTATAATTGGCTTTTTTTTCTAGACGTCCAGGAAATGTCATTAATTTGCTGCATTAAACTGAAGAGACACCAAATACTAAATGAGAATAATTAACNTTAAAAAGAAACGATTGGAGGATAAAAAAGACCAGAGAATTGCCAATGTCTTTAATGCCTAGGGTGTTTTCTATATCCAGCCACAGGGGGTTTTCTTGAACATTACATTTTATTTTTAAATGACTGTATGGTTAGGTAAGATCTTCTGATCTCTCTATACAGGATACGCGTATGCTTTACAATGTCCAACCAGCATTATTCGGTCTTGGATGCTGTGCTTTTGTCATAGCCAAAGCCTGTAGAAGAGGAATATATACTGAAGATCTCTTGTAGGTTACTTTCTCATACAATACACTTCAAGAGAGGCGAGTTTTCCTAAGCTCCGTCAGCAGCAATCTGATCTAAGCAAAGAACTCTTTTATAGACTGTGAAAGGTGTCACACTCTGTGACACGCTGTAAAACTGCATTAGCTTATTGGCGAGTTTAGAATATGGAATAAATAAGCTGCTATTATACAGCTGTTAAAAGAAATACAAAAAAACTGGCCATAGCATGTCTTTGCTCATCTATTCTTTTAGATGAAAAGATGCCTACATAGTGATATGTTTCATGGGTACTATAATGAGCCTCGTGGTTATCTTGTGCAATTTCCTTTTAGAATAAATATATTTATTAGCAGCATTGGAATAATTTAGCATAAAATCTTGAAAGGAGCTCAACTCATTGCCTGCGAATATCCCTCTATCGCCAGGGCTGCCGCAGACAACGAAACGGCCACAGAGCACCAGCTCGACAGACCCCAACAGTGGCATTTTAATGACTACCTTCTATTTTCACAGTATTAATTTACCTTCCATCACAGTATAAATACTTGAGAAAGGCGTTGTAGGTGACCAAAGGGGTATTACATGGGGCTAAAGCTGGCCATCCAATAGAAGGATTTTAGCCAAAATATACAATTTTTATGGATTTGGGCTAAAATTTCTAGCGCATGGCCAGCTACCGATAAAAAAGGCGATAAAACACCTTAATCACCTTTCCATGAACAATATAGTTGATCAATTCAATTTTTTTAAAAATAAAAAACACCATACTTACCTCACAGGAACCGTTGCAGAGCCCCGTGGAGGTTCCCAGCTGATACCGCAGCGCTTCTTCTATGGCTGTAGAGGAAGTTCTATTACGGCATGAAAAACTTCCTCTCCTGTCTGGTGAGAGGAAGCCGAGGAAGTGCCGGGGGGGAAGGGGGGAGGGGCTCGGGCAGAGGAGCAGTAACGGCTATAGAGAGGTGCCCAGTGGAAAATTGCCCAGTTTATAGGCACCAATATCTACTAGAACAACATCGTTGTATTGGATGCCCAGCTTTAGAACGCTGGAATAAATACATGTATTCGCTATTTAAACCTCAAATTAAAAAAAAAAAGTTACTGTGAGTGTTGCAAGTATATAAGATTTCACCAACCAAACCTCACATGTAATACCAACGATAACTATACTAAGGATGAAAATGAGTCCACGCAGAGCTGAGAACAGCTATACACTTTGCACATTCCCGCCTTGAAGTTGCAACTGAAATACTCAGCCATAAGAAGCTCGCATGAAGAGGTCTCCTGTTAGGTGGCAGCGTCTGATGTTAATTTGTGAAGACCAGTCATCTTAACAAAGACATAGCCACTCTAGAATAGAAAGGGCCAGCATTCTTTGACATTCTTCAGAGAAGCACANTGTAATGGAGACAGCCATTCCCTAACCGCTTTATAAATTCAAGCCTGAGAGTAATGTATGTCTACTTGTTTTGTTTAATGCCATTTTTATTGCAGTTCCCAGATTGTACCAGAGCACTATCTTGCCTAGAAGATATCTGTCCACTTTGACAATTACGGCTTTACTTAATAATTTGGCAATGTGCAGCATTTATATATTCTCTGACTTAAAATAGAAAAAGCTATCAATCCAAAGAGTACATCAATATTTATTGTAAGCTTTTAGCATTGCTCCATATAATTTTATACACTTTCACCATAAAAGCACTGAGTGCTTCTGATTACTTCATAATCTACATAAACAAATGTTTTTTCCCTTGTAAAGTCAACCAAGAATTGACTTGTACTTGATGGCCCCTGTAAGGATGTTATATAGCCTTCCTGTAATTAAATTAAATTCATAAAATCGTAGGCTTGTAAATGCTGTGCAATTATTGCAAGTTCGTNGCACAAAAGTTGCCTAAAGGAAAAATAATGTATATTCATGAAGGACAACATATGTTAAACTTAGTAGTTATGAACATGTCAGCCTCAGCCATAAATGGAGCACATCACACATCTTCATAACCATATTTAAAAAATAAAAATCTATTTTATGAAATGTCTAGAAATGCCTTTATTTCCTCCACATTGCCAGATACAGTATATGGACAGATATTCCGTAGGATAGAAGCAATGTCACGCATATCAGAATGTGATGTACAGTCCTAACTAAAGATTAAGTCTAAGAGGTCAAGCTATGTATTTGAAATGTTTCGTTTCCTTTGTTCGCATTTGCTTTCCTCTTCCAATTGTTACAGGTTTTGCAGAAAGCTACTTGTGTACCTGAACAGTAATATTTAATGGAATAAAGAAAAAGGCAGCCGATACAGGAGAGTTTATTGCTACATGTTATCAACAAAATGAAATTCATATTCTGCATTCCATAAACTCCAGACTTAATAAGGATTTACGCATGGTGTGCGCATAAATTATCCGTGTGGTTCCCCCGGATCCAGGACGCATCAGAGCGATGGCGCCGTACAGATAGGGTTTCTCCATGATTAACTTTCCATCTGTGGGAATGTGTTAAATGTGTGCATGCGGAGTTGGCCTTTGTGGGCAAGCGGAAAGCCGTTTAAATTGTAGGGAGCGGTTCAGCGGGTTTGCACGGATTTCATTCTGCACAACGCCCCATAAGGCTGTATGCTTAAGGCTTATGATAGGGGTCTGAACATGTTTGTGGCAAATTCAGGGTGTGAGAGGCAAGTGCTCTACCCACTTACGTGTGGAATGCGTTTGGATGCAAAATTCATACCATAGCAAATAAACTAGCATTCCCCTACTAGCAGGTTCTACATTTAAGCTGGCCATACACTATAAAATAAATTATCCAATTTAAAGATTGAATGAAAAATTAACCCGTTTTTTTTTAGGAATTGGAAGTCATACACTGTACAATAATTGTATGGGGAAAAAACAATATGCAAATTAGTACTTCCAAACGATTTTTTTAGACTATTAAATGCTATTTAATGCGATTAAACAGAATTGTTGAGCCATACACACTGATAAGATGTTGGTCCTGACTGTAGGCTATAATGTTAATGGCACAAAAGTAATNNAAAAAAAAAGCCCAGTGTGTACTAGGCATACGTGCAGGAGTAGCCATAAAGGGAAGACTTCAGCAGCTATAATAGCAATAAGAATCATTTATCAGCTGCTGGGAAAAGCATTGGCTTCCAATAACATAGCTATTAAAATCTGTGGCATCATGGTATATGAACTAATCATACNCGCAGTATAATAAAGAGGCGGATATTGTTTATATGGCAAAATAGTGATGTCATGGTGGTTATAAGGCAGGGCCTATTTATGTAGCCAAATANTGATGTCCTGGTGATTAGGTGGCTTATTTAGTCCTGATATGCAGTGTGTGAACAGTACTTTTATCTATGCTGACCATTGGCTATGTTACAGAATNATTGATTTGCAATGGAGCAATATTACATATTGTGTAATGGAAACGGCTAGAGAAATAAGGCTGTGTTTTTTATTATCGAATGGATTTAATGTTCTTGCCTGGACTCTAGGATGTAAAAAGGGTAAACATAAAGCTTTATTACTGAAATTCCCCCAGGTACAATATGCCGCTTGAAAGCCAATCACTAGGTGAATGAGAGACAATTGAGCCGTCAAGTACTGAAGGAAAACAACACGGCTTAATGCATTATGCTGGCTCCATAAAAAGTCCTGTTTTAATTATTGTAAATAATTGTTGTTGCTCTTAGTCCTATTTCTAACTATTTCTAAGCAGCAAGGTTCCTTTTAATATGAAATGCAACCTCGGTTTCATTAAATGCCCTTTATTTGCAGGATATGAATGAATGAACATTGTATCCTACTACTTTCACAGCAATGAGACGTTGATTCCCAAGCAACACTTCCACCACTCCAAATTGCCGGATACTTTTGTACTTCAATATTCAAAAGGGAAATCAAATTTCTTTCCAGNAGAAAACATAAGCAGTAAGTTACAGCTATTGCCAGCTCAAGTAATACACTTTTCCATTTTTGAATTGAAATCAAGGTATCCTGGGATTTTTCCACAGCATTCAAAACCGTTGAAGTGGAAACGGGAAAAAAAAAATCAAACCAGTCACCAGATCCAAAATTAGCATTTTATTCAGAACGTGGGGTCAGAGGTGCATCAATTATATTCTGGTACACAATACAGAGGCAAAGCCGTTGTCAAAGTCTCTCCAGGTTAAAAGCTTCCCACCCTCCCCTCCCCAATAAACATGTATTAGTAGCGTCACCAACATCAGTTTTGCCCCCATTTGTTTTGTTTTTGGTACAAATTATGTAAAACATTTGTGCTAAGAACATTTTGTTTTCACCCTCCCAAACCAATAATAACAGAACGTAAAATCAGTGTAATCTAGAGTTTGTTTGATTTAACATACCGGTAACTGTGTTTGCCACCTGTTTGTAAATACTTTTATCCGTAAAGATAAACAAAAGATATAAACATGCAAAACCTGAATCCATAGTCCAAATAATACACANACGTTCTGAAGCTCGGAAACTTCCGTATAGACTATGCTGAGAAAACATTATGTACACATACCTTTTTATTTTTTTTACAGTGAAGTGAAAAAAAAAAGTACCAAATGAAATAAAGTGTACATTGATTAAGACCAAAATGTGCCTATCTTGTGGAAAAAAATAATCCTGCTACAAAAAACCTAATTATGCTATAAACCGGTGATATGACAACTTCTCTCGCCTGCAATCAACTGCAAAAATTCTAACATCTAAAACTAGGAATAATGCACTGTACATGTCAATCACATGGATTTGTTTGCAGCTAATAGTTATTCTAAATGAAATTTGTTCTCAATTCCAGATTTTAGCAAAAGAAATACAATGTAAAAAAAAAAAGGCGCGATGAAGGAAATCCTTGATTACTTATGCCGCCCCATCCACAACATACCTTGTCTTTTCACCCTTTCAGGAATCAGTACCATTAAAGCGTTGAACATAAAACTAAATCCGATCTGAAAAAGGTACAAAAAGGCACATAAAATCCCAGTGCTTCTGTACTGTAAAATTCAAGTGTAACTGAGCTCAATCAACTTTTTTTTTCCAAACAGTATTGGATGACTGATATTCCCACTGAGCCCAAATTGGTTTGCAGCCTATGCCAAAGCTTTCAAACAAGCACTTGTGCTAGTAGACTACAAAGTTAAAGCCAAGCTTCTTTACGCTTTTTGGGAATATCAGTTCAAATGTTTGTTCTTGTCCACAAAAACGAAAAGTCAATCCAAAGTTCAATCATCTCCTCCGCCATACATGTCGGCAAGTTTCTTGAAGCGGGGNCCCCAGTCATTAAGGTAGTCGTAGTCTTGCTCGCCACCACTACTTGATGAATTCAGGGAGCTTAGAGACCCAGCTGTAGAGCCACTGCCTTCATAGTCAAAGACCAGGAGGGAGTCGTAAGGTGGAGCGGTGGGGTCATTGTCTGCGGCCTTCAGTCCCTTGAACAAAAGCAAAATATTTACCGTTATTTAAAAATAAGCAATATAATGACTATTATCCCACTGCTAATATTATCATATTAATCAATGTACAAGTAAATGCATGCATGATACATAGCGTAAATTCGTTTTCTTACATAGTTTCTGATAGGAACTTAGAATAAACCTTTCAGTTTAAAAGAATCGAACCTGTCCTCAGTTCATTTGTGATTGGGAACATTAGCTGAAAGCGGGGGCGATGACTTGACCACCTTGTTTTTTAGGATATGTAGAAATATGCATAGAAACATGTATAGAAGTGATATGCTAATTTCCCAAAAGACGACTGATTATCCCTGCAGTATATAAGCCTACTATATGGGTAAATCTGTTCATAGGTAAAGATTTTGGGCGAGTCCATTGCTGCACATAGATCTGTTTATAATGTGGAGGAGGGTAACTGCTTTGTGTATGTGCAGAGCGGGCTCCCCAGTGCATCTGTGGTGACCTGTGTGTTCTCTGCGCTGCAGTACAACAGCTTCATTTACATGTTTTATACATCATTTTATATTACGTACCATCCAGAATCACGTGTTTTAGTGCGCTTCCACAGAAACTCCTCATATTTATATAATTACAAAGAACATTGTGTGTGAAGGTTAGGGACACACCTACTGGAGGTGCCTTGACGCTGGGCATGTGAGCATAACCCAATATAGCTATATTGTGAACTAAACCCCCTCTGTATGTATGTATGTATGTATGTATGTATGTATGTATGTTATATATTGCATGGTATGGAGCACCTGACTTTTTCTATTCCTTGTATTCAAAGGAAAATCATTAAAAATTATAAAAGCCATATGCACAATTGTTGAATAAAATGTTTAAGCATTATTATGGATGTCCAATAAAGGCAGATACAGCCCACTGATGAAAACGGTGAAGGAAAGGAAATATCCTCTATGCTTTACACTACTGCTTATTATAAAAACTACAGAGGAGAAGCCTATTTAATAAACCGTAACTAAATAAGATACATTTTCAGTGGTTGAACAGCCTCATTCACAGAAGTGTTGACTTCCCACATATAATCTTCTAGCTTTGCTTTGGTTGCTTTGCACAATGGCATTGAAATAGAATTTGAATGCTGATGGCCAATCTATCAAGCTGTGCGGTGCGATTAGACCTGGGCTAGCAACAATTATGGCCAAATTCTGCTAGAATAATAAATGCAAATGTTTGCAGCCAAATNCAAAAAATAATGAGAGTATTCAGAACACTGGCATAGCACGTTACAGAGAAAGGGTTTATAGAAATATATATTCTATGCACTATTAAGCTATGGTGGAAATCTTATTAGTCAACCAAGAAGGGCTACACCACCTCTAAACTTATTCTGTTGCTTACTATGGGCTTGATACAGAGTTTATTGATGGTAAATAAAGTGAATGTAACCAGAGGATGGATGTGGAGGGCATGTCCCCTGCTTCCTTTCTCCCATTTATATATGTGATCCTGCAGTAGGAAGTGGCAGCAGACTGATGGGCATCCATACATCCATCTGTCTGTCTGCTCATTTACAACCTGCGTATCCGCCAGTGTATCCAGGCAGATGTGCAGCTCTGGATCACGCCCCATATATCTTAAGGTGCTTGTTAATAGGAATACCAGGGACTATCTTTTCCATTAATATAGGAATGATATTTTTACAATAAAACTGATTTTATGAAGGTGAAGAGATTGAAAAAAACCTGAAGGTCAGAGAAGACAAATCAAAATAACACCAAGCGATGGAGTTCTCAAAGCTAAAGCCCAGAAGAACAGTCATGAAAAGTGCAAATATGTCAAAGGCTCACAAAAGTCAGCCGTAGTAACTATGATTTGGGCTCTGTAGTTCTGGGTGAAGTTAGAAATTGTTTCTTTATAACACTCCAGGTGCAATTGTTATGGTAATGACGGAGAGATTATGGTGGTGAAATGGTATTATCATTCTACAGTAGGAGCAGCAGGAATCGAGAATTATTATTATTATTTAACACAAGGCCAGGTTTTCTAAACTCTAGTTTTACACTTACATTTCTTTTGGATTCTAAAAATATAGAAGATTAAATATATGGGTGACAAAAGTATATTAAATACTTATGGAGTAAGAGGTGTTTGCCAAAGCCCTACAGACAGCAATATGTTTATTTATTCTTATGTATGTGGAGAACCAGGTAACTCACTGTATAAGATACACATTTTAAGGAAAGTGTCTACAAACAATAAAACTGCATGACCTGTGTTATAAATGACTGATGACAGGGAAATCTATTTACTGCACGACAGACATCTCAAGATTGTGTCTAGAATCGAGTTACTCTTCAAAAGGAAAGAAAAGTCAGAATTTAGAAAGTACAAATATACACCTCTGCATAGCCACGTTGGACTGTGGTGGAAGGGGAATGAGGGGGGGGTGACGTCCTGTGGCTCATATAAATATCTGTATAATAAAGCGCAAGGGCGTAATATAACAGTCTGGATGGGTGAGGAAACGTTATGGGAAGTCTCTGCAGGAAATACATGATATGTGTCCCAAAGTTGGGCTCTGAAAAATTTAGAGTTAGGACCACCACAAGCAGAAAGGCCTTGTAAGTGGCTGGAGGCTAAACATGTATGTGCACATGTATGTGACGGACGTTTCTGCCATTTTATTTATTATATAAAGTAGCATAGTCNTTATTTATTATATAAAGTAGCATAGTCAGTCACTGGCTAATAGCATGAGTGCTGGGGATTCTTGTTTGTTTTTGTATATATATATATATATATATATATATATATATATATATATATATAGTGCTCACTCCACCATGTGTACAGGGAAAGGGGAGAGACTGCTAAGTGGCCCTCTATCCTTAGGGCCCCAGATGCAGCCATATTCATTGTACCCCTGTAGTTACCCCCATGATGATGCATCACAAAGCCATTTATGTTAGTGTTATAAGATTAATATGAAAGATCAGTCCTATTATTCAGATAAAAATAGCTGTATTTAGCCTGTGTATTTGAGTCTCGTGAGATACACATTAACACAATAACACAAGGAATACAGTTTGTCCTTTGCTATTATAATGCACGCTGTCTGCTTTGCTTAAATAACTTAAAAACCAACTCACAGTGCTGTTAAAATGCTTCACAAGACAAGTGTATAAAGCACTTACATAATTGATTTCATTTGGCTGCTCTATACACTAATCCTATTTAAAACAACTCTTGGTAATTATGAAGGTATTGAATTTCAACCATTCTCCCCAACTGAAAGTGGGATACGTGAGGGAAATAAAAATTAACTATTATTAAATTTGGTTTATAAATGAATTTAGGAGACAATGCGGTACTGGTAGACTATTATTTGCAAGCCAAATGAATTTCTCCTGTGAATACTGTAGCCAGATTATTTTAGAGGCACGAATGGGTATTACGGTTACATTCGCTGTAGATTAAAAACTATATTAATGAAGACAAGCAGCGATAAACAAGAGCGTGCCGTTAATTGGCAAAACTTGGAAACATATTCCTGGGACTCAGAGCTCATGCAGTCATTTACAAAATGACAAGTAGCACGCATGAACCACTCTGAAACATTGTCTCTTAATGATTNCATAACTCCGCAACATGGGGAAGGAAGCAGAAGGGAGGTAACCAGATAACTAGAAGTAAAAATGGTGCCAACTGTGATATATTGTGATATTATTGTGAAAACCATTGCAGGTAAATGATTACAGTGGCCTTTAATAGTGTTCCATGCTTAGTTATAATGTTGAATAAACATGTAGAATTGTTGCTGTCTGCATGTTATTAAAACACATTTCTACTGTAAAACACTATAACTACTGTAGAGTTTTTCTGCAGTGNGGTCATGGTTCAAGCATTGATGGATATGCATTTAGTAGGTTACTAACATCTATATCCATAGCCAAAAGGGCTTTTTGGTGTTAAAGTGTTTGCCTAATCTAAACACTTACAGGCGAACGAAAAAACACGAGATTTCCTGCCTTACGCAAATAGCGTAAGGGGGAAAACATCGCGCGAAGCAACATTGAATCGGCCCAATAGGGACTGATACAGAGGTGAACGCACAACTAGACGCATTGAGCCCCCCCCCACTGTACTTCTGAACGCAACAACATGGGCGGCTGTGTGCGGTCCATGCACTGTGATCTCTAGATACCTATAACACATATGCCTAATTATAAACTGCGCCCATAACATCATCTCCCCTTTTCCAGCCCTGCAGTTTAGTACATTTCTGCATGTATCAGAAAATAATTTATCAATAACATTATCCTGTGATGTGTATTGTACATTACATTACAGTGCTCTCCCTCTCACTTCTCTGGATGGGTTGGAATCGGGTACAATGAATCTGTGGTCATGGAAAGAACTAGAAAGTGGTTGTAATCGGATTGAAGCCCAAAGATTTTGGGGGGAAATAATATGTGTATAATATATTTATAACCATGTGATATTAATGTTGATGTAATACTATTACGCCTACAGTATGAAATCATGTGGAACGCGGCATGCACTTAAAAACATGAGGGTTTAACACAAGAAACTCCCATAATCCTGTAGGTGCCAACCTGTACACTCCATAATCACAGGACACCTTGATTGCCGATCAATAGTCCCAAGCATTTGGCATAAATGATTTTCTACCTGTGTTTCTTAAAACGAAGTCGATAGATGCTGGCTTCTGTGCCAGCAGAAAAGTAAATATTCTTCCACTCACCTCATTGATGAAGTCTCCAATATCACCAGGATGCGGAGCAGCGGATCGAATAGGGTACTGAGGCTCTGCGTGAATTGGCCTTTCATCCATACGTCTTATACCTGCAGGCTTAATTGTGTCTGGCTCCATTGTGTCAGGCTGCTGCAGCTGGCTTAAGTCATAGTCCTACAAAAATAACAAAAATAAAAAAATATCCTATTTTACAAATACCAACAAGCAAAATAATGCCAATAAGAGTGTTCACCGTAACTGATCTACTCGCGTTTCTTATACAGCCTCATGCAGGCATTCAGCTGATCTTAAGAGTTAAGCTTTTGTTATAAGCAGAAATAATGGAAATATTGAAATTCAGTGTTTATAGAAGGTGTCAATCTAGGTGATAAAACTACTTGTCAGTTTCTGACGAAATCAACACCATAAGGTAAAAAATGAACTAATTTAATATGTGTGAAATAGGACGCTATTTTCACTGTACAAGAAGTAACATTTACTTTATATATATAGGGTGCACAGCTGTCCTGAATTATACAGCACCGAAGCTGTCATCATCTTAACCAGAATTATTTTACTATGCTTCCATGTGATTTGCACAGCTTCTTTCCACTATATGTATTATTTCCATATAAACAGCCACTGTTTTATTAACTAACACATGGTAATAGAAATAAATAGTCTTGGTGCATGTTTACCCTGGCACAGATTTCATCATTCAAGAACTCCAAACAGTATGTGCTACATATGTTTGTACATATATTTAAATAAATCAAGGAAATTACCATGGGACTGTGCAGCTAAACTAAAGCCGCAGTGAACTGAACAGTGGTACAGTACTAAGAAACAAAAGTAAATAAGAGAGTTTCCTGGCTGCTACACTGGAGCAGAATATAGATATAAAAGCAGGGACATGGCCTTACCCAGCTCTACCCAGATTTAGATACATGTTTCAGGTACATAGTTTATATTTCATAAACAGCAGCTTATATATTTTATGGTTACATCAATTGCATAGGAAGTAATATTCAATTAATATTACAAATTAAAAGATCTTTTACCTTTTTTTTTTAATTTATCCAACGTACAAAACACAAACAATGGGCCAGATTCAGATTGACACTCGCATAAATTACACACTCATGGGTAAAACCATGTTGAATTGCGGGGGTGGTAAAATGAATGTCAGTGTTTGCATGCAGAGAGAACATTTTATTGTTGCATGTTGCACACAGATAATGACCAGTGTTACTGTTACACTTGTGCTGGAAACATCATCTCTCACTTGTAATACTGATTGCAATTAATTCAATTTACTTCCCCTGCATTTAAACGTGGTTTTGCCCATGAGAGTGTAAGTCATGAGTGTGTAAATCTGAATCTGGCTCACTGTGACAAATACATTTTTAATGCATTGTACACCTGACCAGTTGGATTATATGAATTAATGAATTGGATTATAGTTAATTAAAAATGCATTGATGAACAGGGGAATGCTGTGAAGAACAGATAACTCAAGGGCTATATTTACTAAGCAGGGGGATTGCAAATTTGGGATGTTGCCCACAGCAACCAGACTAATTTTTTCCAGTATATAAAATGAAGCTGAGAGCTAAAATCTGATTGGTTGCGGTTGACAACATCCCCACTTTTCTCGCAGTTTGGTAGATATAGGCCCCAAAGTCTTATCTTCTCACAGTTTCGGGATGCTTCTGCGAGTGTTGTATGAAACCTAAGTACCTTGAGGAAGCCTCCACACTAAATCTGTCCAACAGCGTATATAAAATATCACTACCTGATCTTCCTCTCCACCACCTTCTTCATCATACTTTAGGATGTTATCTCGGACATCGTCCTCTGGGTCAATAAGCAGCTGTTTGGCTTGTCTCTCCTTGTCTCGCCGCTTCATCCATACAACAAACATTAACACCAGCGCTGTAGTGTGAAAAGTCATAATAATGAATCAAATACAGAAAGATCAGTAGTTATAGTAGCACAATTAATGAGTGCAGTTTGTGACTGAGGCACCAGCAGATTCATTAATGTGCGCAGTACAGAGGCAGGCTAACAGTAATGTGATATTTGGCTTGAGCCCATAATAGAATTTTCACCCAATTATTTCCAAATCTTGCTTTAAACATATCTGATTTCTCTTGTAGACAAATTAAGTAAGGCAATTAGTTTTACTAAGGCCTTTAAATATTAATACACTTTAACTTGAACAAGTAAATCAATTTGTGTTTGACATCAGTTTCGCCAACTTAAACAAATCTATGTAACAGAAAAACAAGTGGAGCCTGTATATCATTTATCCTGCATGTTTCACACCACAAAACTTCAGGACTTGTCATTTTATCTTGAGGAAGAAAAACTTTGTGTAATATCCATGAGGTAACTGCACTGGTGGTAANCTTCAGAAATGTGTAACTAGGCCTCAGCGATGTCACTGGCCCCGTAGTGTANTGATACGTATAATCTATAAGTATAATCTGTGACAAACACTTTTCTAAAATATGTTCATATCTTAAACCAGCGGTTCCCAAACTGTGCACCTCGGCTACCTGGGATGACTGGGGTGCCGCAACGCTCACATTGGGGAGAGGCAGAAAGTGATTTCCGGCATGGTGGTGCGTACCTAGTGTTGCTTAGAAGTACNGTTTTAATTATTGTATAGGAGCTACATAAGATGTCAACCTTTTGTTTACTTTAATAGTTATTACACTATTTTGACTCGGCATGGGTAATTATTGTGTCTTAGGGGTGCCTTGAAAAAATATGGAGACCCTAAGGGTCCCTCGAGCTGAGGAAGTGTGGAAACCACTGGTGTAATCCCTAAATTACATATTTGGCTGGAGGCTTATCCTGAAACTATTTTATTGAAACAAAATCATCCTCTAATATATATAATGTCATTTTAAAGAATTCTCATATATATCAGCAATGCACTAAGCTAGAGGGGTACTAGAGGAACGTTCGGTGCTGCTAGAATTATTTATACGACTTTTGAGTCTTCTTTGGGATTCTTTTGACAATGTTTCATCCTTGATCTGNAGACAGGTGTGTAACAACAGGGGGTAAAATGGCTGCTGACGGTCCAGGAGAAGAGGGGAATCAGTGGCAGTCACCTCCCTTTACTATAAGCAAGCTGTCAGGGTGACAGCTTTAAACAGTGTTTGACACTTCAATTATAAGTGCAGAGTGGAGCCTGTAAATACATTACGTGCAATAGCATCGCATACATGGAGTGCATAGAACAGTTGTAAGAGGTCAGTCTCTAATAGCATCTGTAAAGCAGATGGGCCCGCTCAGCCTTGCTGTTCCTGCATATCTCCNCCCACCCCCGCTCAGCAAGCTTCCCTTGCTATGGGGCCAGAGCCTGCCCCTGCTGGAAGGCGAGCCTCATTCAAATTCTTAGGGTTAAAATAGATTTACTAAACTGGAAAAGTGGAGACATTACCCACAACAACCAATTCTCTAGTACGTAGTAGGAAAGTGCGAGATCTGATCTCCATTCCCACAAGTTAATAAATATAAAGTAGGCCACAGAATATACTCAGCTGAGCAGATTATAACATCCAATTAAGGCTGAAAATATACCCCTCATTAAATACAAAACCACTAGAACCAGTTATCTATATATTAATCAATGTTCATATTTAGTCTTCTGCTCATGATAACACATCATAGTGATTGTCATTTATTGAGTTTGTATCAGTTGTATGTGAAATCCTTGGTAAANTAGGAGAGATATAGGCAGCTTGTAAAATGCTGGCTATAACAAAAAAAAATATCAAGTCAATCCTATTGATTGTACTGTCAATCCTTCCCGAGAAGAGGGACTAATCACAAAAAAGGACCCAGTTTAACGACATCAATATAGATCATGTTCTGTATCTGCAGCACAGCAAACAAACAAAACAGGACACAAAGGTGCCAATCACTCATGAATATGGCTGCTGCAGCATTCTGTCTACTTTAAATTTCAGGGATGGCATTTCACGGTTATACTGGCATATGAAGGCACAGTCCTGTGTTGCTCTTATATAAATAAGATGTCAAAAATGCCATTCCAAATTGCTCTCTGTGCCAATACTGGGGCAGCCGAATGCATATAGAATCCTTCTAAATAGAAAAGCAGCGCCACAGTAAAATTCAATTCCATGCAATCTAGTTTGCCTTGCTCACACAAAGTTACACAAGGTGGGGGGCGGGGGGTAACTACATTACGCTAGGTGGGCAAGGGGTAAGATTTAAATTCATTGGATTGGGGAGGGGAAAGAAATTGTGCAGTCAGCGGACCCCGGATTTTTCTTACAGAGAGGGGAGTGACAGGGGAGTTCACNCTCCTCTCCCCNNCACTGCTGGACTCTAGTTAGATTAGGCTTCTATATGAATGTTTTAATATTTTATCACTCTGCTGCTATTTGGTTCACGCTTCTAATAAAAAGCTAAGGTCAACATTTTCATTATG